>OZ021729.1:4857500-4965000 GCA_963978545.1 Linyphia triangularis
GAAATATTGAGTTGGGTAAACTTTAGTTGTGATTTGTAGAAAAATTTCGAAAAATAACGAACGAGGATTTGTAAATAATTGTACAGTACGCAAAAAAAAAAAATAATCGAAGGATGGCTATATCATGTATTCTATTCGATGAAATTTAAAAAGGCAAGTACCATTGTAAATCGTGGAAGGTCTTTATTAAGGTATACATATACATTAGGAATCGCGAAATTTGACACAAGTAGGCGTTTTTGTTTTTGGGTTTTAAAATATTCCCGAATTCAATAACATTAAAATGATACCATTTTCTTTCTGACACTCAAATTACTTTTTAAATTACAGTAGGTTTTGTGAACCTGTTTTGTATCCCGTTCATTAGTGTAGTAAACTTTAAACGCGTTTTCTGGTGAATGGTATTTTGGTGTTATATGACTTTACGCCAACGGTTATAACTTCATATAAAATGGTCCGATGTACAAAATTAGAATTTTGTTTTGTAGACAATAGTTGTGAATGTGTTTTCAATGGAGAATATAATATCTTTTGTTATAAACACATTTTTTATGCTTATTTTAATCTTAATTTTTTGTTAAAAACTATGTATTTTTTCAAACTTTTTATTTAAAAACTTATAATTAAATAAATATTGAAGCCAAATTCAAAATTCTCCATAGGAACATGCGTCAATATAATGTATCTTATTTGCAATAAAAATAATACCTCTAAGTTAATTACAAGTATATTTATGTATGTTATAATAATGTCATAATTAGTCACTTTAATTGCAATTAGCTGATTAAAAAATTGACGGGAAAAAAAGCTTGTATATAACAATGCATCATTTTTAATTCTGATATACAGCCAAAAAGTTTGAAATTATAACCTAAAAATTAAAGAAAATCATCTCAATTGTATATGTATACCTTATTTATATATAATTTTTTTTTATCATGAGGGGTCATCTACATATTAAAACTATATCAAATTTTAAAAAGTTCAATGGCATCCCCATAATATTGTTGCGTTGGACGGGTTCGAAAGATTTGAAGCCAAAGCAGATCAAAACTTGCATAAATTTATTCCAATATAATTCTTAACAGTTTCTCTTAACAACTCCAGAACTTCTCGTTCTAGTAGACAGAATACAGCTCTTTTCACAACAATAGAGCACGAAACAGCAGTTAGAAACTTGACAACACAACTGCTCAAATCGCTGCACAAGACAATGCAATACAGTTCGCTTTCGGAACTCTCTGAACGCTCACTGAGACTCAGTATCTCAACTCAGTAATTCCAGTTAACTAATGGACTCAGCTAACAACAAACTCCATCACTCGCTCTCTTGAGCTTTTATAGGGGAGGCGAACATACGTGAACCTTCCAGAAATAGAAATTTGGAGAACTTTCCAGATCGTAGACGGAAAGTCCTATACATATACATGGGGACCGAAAATGTCGCCAAGTTTGGCGACCTTTGGTGATTTCTTGCTAAATTTGGCGACAAAAATTAGTCGCCAAAACCGTCGCCAACTTGGCTCTATCTCGCCAATTTGGCGAGATTTAAATTACCATAATGTTAAATGCCCTGCTCCTGGTAAAACTCGCTTCCCAGTGTTATCTCTGTAAAACTCGTTATCAAGCATCAAGAGACTCATTGCAGGGAAAAAAAAAAACTAAAGACGAACTATTGCATTGCCTTATGCAAAATGTACATAAATTTTCCTATTTACAAAATTAACTCTACGAAATATTTACAAATATACAAAAATTCGTAACAATATTACACCATAATTAGATTTAGAATCCAAAAAAAACCAACAAAAAACCCTTCTTAATACCAAATTTCATAATTTTCCGATGAGGGGTTAGCAATTTAATTGATTTAAAAAAAAAAATTAAAAAAAAAATGGCAAATTATATATACAATGCTTATAAAATTTTTCAAAGAAATTAAGAATAAAATAATCACAAGTTGTTTTCTCTTCAATATCGTAAATGATATTTTTTTTTACTTTTAAAATACCCGGTGGAAAAATTTTCATGTTCAGAAGCAACCCTTCAAAAGATATGGAAAAGAAAGTAATGAATAAGAAAAAATTAAACATTTAGGTCTATGGTTCAAGAGCATGACAATTACTTATTAAAATATTTCAACATTGATTTAGCATCAGGTTCGAAATAAAATGAGCTTTGTTAGGTGAATGCTGTTCTGTAAATGTTGTTTTCCTGCGGTAGCTCATTTGCTGCACACAAACCAACGAATGCTGCAGGAAGGGAAAACTTGGATCATTCCTTTGGGAATCGGACAATGGGAAACCACCAAATTTTAATTTTTTTTTACAGCATAAGTTGTGTTTTTTCTTTACCACAAGAGAGCCACTTCTAGAAAACAGCTTTTACAGAGAAGCATTTACCAGGGTGGCCACAAAATTCACAAGATTTCTAAAAAAATTCTGTGATTTTCTGCCATTTTTTTTTTTTCAAATCACTCCTGATCAAAGAGAAAATGTATATACTTAAGAGATAATATACCATTTTTTTTTAAAAATAGTTTTGGTGGTAATGAAAATTTTGAATTACTTCGTAACATTAAACTTATGATGATTATCACCACAATTCTTCGGGTAAATAGAGCCAAAATAGGAATGAGCGGGAAAACATACCTTCAGAACAATAGAAAATATCCCTGATGTTCATGAAATTTAAAAAAAAATTTCGTGACATTTCCCTGATTTTTTCAGAATTTGAAAGCTCCCCTTATAGCACACATCCTCCCTGGGATGTCCCTAGGAAGTCCCCAGGCATCTCCGGAACTCCGAATGACTTACTAGGGACCTCCCTGGGAGGATGTGTGCTATATGGGTCCCTGACATTTCCTTGATTTCCAGGTTCTGTACCCACTCTGTTCATTAACAAAACGTGGAGGATTTTTTTTAAAAAATATACTCTGTATTTGTTCTTTTCTTGCGATTGCTCCTTTGATGAATACAAACCAGCATGTCCTTGTAATAAGTGATAACTTGGATCATTCCGTAAGGAATGGGGAAGGTGAAAGTAATCATAATGAACACTTTCTTGCTTTTTATGTTGGTTTGTGTACCACAAAAGTGCTCATTTTAGAAAGCAGCTTTTGCAGAGAAGCATTCAATAATAAAATGCCCAGTTATTTTTAAAATATGCTCTGTAAATGCTGTTTATCTGTGGTATTTCTTTTATTTCACACAAACCAACATGCACTGTAAGAAGGGAACATTTTGATTATTAGAGAATGGGACACGGGAAAGTGATAAAAAATAACACTTTCTTACATTATATGATAGTTTGTGTGTCTCCAAAGAGCCATGTAAGAAAAATCAGCCTTCGCAAATAGTCCGAGAGGCGACTGTAATTTTTGAACCCCATCGAACATCATTCTGAATTTTTTATAGAAATTGGAGAAAAGTGAGTAGATTAAGAATCCAATTGGTCTGCCGTGGCAAAAATGGCCGAAATTGATCAAAAATCGACTTGGAATGAGTAAAACTAAAATCCGATTGCCAAATATGATATAACTTACTAAAAAGAGAACAAACTTTTTCATCTGGCAACCCACTGCATTTTGATTTTCAATGAGAAAAAGCTCAAACGACTTCTGATCTCTGGCTTGGAAAACTTGTATCTTTTGAAAGTAAGCCAAATTGGCGACATCAGTTACGTCATCAGTGACGTAATGTTTATCACCAATTTGGCTCATTTGTGAAAGATGCAAGTAAGCCATAGCCACACATCCGAATCGTCTGCAACCTTCTTAATTGAAAATGAAAGAGTGAGGGTTACCAAATAAAAAAAAAAATGCTCATTATGTGGCAAGTTATGGCGCATTTGGCAATTGGATTTAGTTCAAGTTATTATAAGTCGATTTTTGACCAGTTTCTACCATTTTTGCCACGGCAGACCAGTGGATTGGTAATCTACTCACTTTTCTCAAATTTCTATAAAAAATTCGGAATGATGTTCGAAGGGGTCCAAAAATTGCAGTCGTCTCTCCATCTATAAGAAGCATTCATTAACAAAGCCTCCTTTTTGAAAATATGCTCTGTAAATGTTGTTTCTCTTAGGTGTCTTCATTGTTGCTCAGAAACCAGCATACACTATAAGAAGGGATAACTTTTCAATGGACGGGACAAGGGTAAACAACCAAAACTAACATTTTCTCACAGTTTACGCGTTTGTGTGCCACAAAAGAGACCTTCCGGGTAAACAGATATTGCTGATAAGAATTCATTGACAAAACGCCCAAGAGTACTTTGAAATATACTCTGTAAATGTTGTTTCCCTGCGAAAACTCTATTGTTGCTCATAAACCAGTACACGCTGAAAGAAGGGATAACTTGGATCATTTCTCGATGAACAAGACAAGGGGAAACAACAAAAACTAAAATTTTCTCACAGTTTACGCGTTTGTGTGCCACAAAAGAGACCTTCCGGGTAAACAGATATTGCTGATAAGAATTCATTGACAAAACGCCCAAGAGTACTTTGAAATATACTCTGTAAATGTTGTTTCCCTGCGAAAACTCTATTGTTGCTCATAAACCAGTACACGCTGAAAGAAGGGATAACTTGGATCATTTCTCGATGAACAAGACAAGGGTAAACAACCAAAACTAACATTTTCTCACAGTTTACGCGTTTGTGTGCCACAAAAGAGACCTTCCGGGTAAACAGATATTGCTGATAAGAATTCATTGACAAAACGCCCAAGAGTACTTTGAAATATACTCTGTAAATGTTGTTTCCCTGCGAAAACTCTATTGTTGCTCATAAACCAGTACACGCCGAAAGAAGGGATAACTTGGATCATTTCTCGATGAACAAGACAAGGGGAAACAACAAAAACTAACATTTTCTCACAGTTTACGCGTTTGTGTGCCACAAAAGAGACCTTCCGGGTAAACAGATATTGCTGATAAGAATTCATTGACAAAACGCCCAAGAGTACTTTGAAATATACTCTGTAAATGTTGTTTCCCTGCGAAAACTCTATTGTTGCTCATAAACCAGTACAAGCTGAAAGAAGGGATAACTTGGATCATTTCTCGGTGAACAGACAAGGGGAAACAACAAAAACTAACATTTTCTCACAGTTTATGGGTTCGTGTGCCACAAAAGAACCATTTCAGGAATACAGCTTTTACAGATAAGTATTCATTGACAAAACGCCCAAGAATATTTTAAAATGCTGTAAATGGCTGTTTTTCTGCGGAGACCTTACTTACACCCAAACCAACATACACTAAAGATATCAATTTGGATCATTCTTCAGGTGACGAGGGGAAATGATAAAAAATAACGTTTTCTTACAGCATGTATTAGTTTGTGTGCAACTAGAGAGCAACTGCAAAAAAAAAGAAAAAAAAAGCAGCATTTGCAAAGCAGCATTCAATAATTAAACTGTCAGAATTTTTTTATGTATGTTTTGGAATTTGGAAAATTAAATTGCGAAACAACCTCGATAACCGTATAAAAAGATACGTTTTATAGTTTCTTTGTATAATCCCTTAACCCTTTGCACTCCAGGCCTTTTTCGCGCGGAGGAATCAGCGACTCGGGACATTTTAGGTTCGGTTGGTGTTTATGGATTTGCTTCCTAGAAACTAAACACAGTAATTGGCCTTGCATCGAATTTCCGCATCACACCTAATGGTCCTCTCGTGGTTTGGCATCCAATCGTGTGGCGCCTGAGAGGCGCCACTGGAGTGCAAAGGGTTAACTGATATGCATCCGAATGAGAATAAAAGGATTAGAAATTAATTTTGTTGCTTTAATTTTAAAACGAATTGCCATTAGCTGAGAAATTCGAAGTCTAGCTAAATAATCAGCCGGTAAAATATCAAGAAAATGTGAAGTAAAAGAACAATTTTTTCCACGCTTTATCCTAACTCATTGTTTGCTAGATTATAAGACGTAATTTCAACGTACTTTTCAATGATAGTTTGCCAAGTTAATACTGACTTCTATACGTTAGGTTGAAGTTCCGATTCTAATCACGGTATTATTCCTTAAGCAGAATGCTACCTTTTCACAGTATACACGCATATCAGTTGAATACAAATTATATCCTTTTGAGAGGGCCTTAGAAAGGTTCTTCCCATAGACTTATTATTGTCAATAGACCGAGCGTTCCCACTTCAATTATACAACGAGAATGAAACCAAAATGAATCACATGAGTAGGGACTTTTTGGCAGATTTGGCGGGTTTCTCCTCACTCAGGCGATAAAGGATAATAAGATTAGTAGATAAAGGATTAATTTTACGACGTAGTTGTCTTGTATGTTAAAGTGTTGGTTGCTAGACCGCATGTTTAGAGTAACATCGTGTAACCAAATTGAAAACCACGTGACTGATAGACGAAGGAGAACGAAGAAGATAAAAACTCATTCCAATGGAAAACGCCGAAATGCGTCTGACGGAAAGTACGTGAATACAAGAAAAATGGTGAAATATTGTTCTGCATTTGGTTGCAAAGAAAAAAAAGGAGGCTCAATAACCTTTCACAAGTAAGTGCTATTTTTAAATTTTCTATTTAGTTAAGGTTTTACAGTACACTCATAAATATGTTTTTGTTTATCGCCTGAAAACCCGCCAAATCTGCCAAAAAGTCCCTACTCATGTGATTCATTTTGGTTTCATTCTCGTTGTATAATTGAAGTGGGAACGCGCGGTCTATTGATAATAATAAGTCTATGGTTCTACCAAGAAAAATTATTTTTAAAATAGTCAAATTTTATTTAGAAAAGTGTCTTTTAAAAATGTGTTATTTTCTTTAAGTATTGAACTTCTTTCATTAAATGTTAAACTTGTTTTGAAAGGCGTTACGCTATTTTTGAGAGATAAAACTTGTTTCCTTAAAGCAGTTAAATTTTTTTTTCGAAAAGTGCTCAACTTTTTTTTTGATTAGTGCTACAATTGTTTAGATGAATCCTGAATAATATTTCAAAAAGCATTAAAATTGTTTGAAAAAGGTTTTTTTAACTTATGATACAGAAAGAAAAGAAGATTTTAAGCTATTTAAGGTATACATATACATTAGGAATCTCGAAATTTGACTCAAGTCTGCGATTTTGTTTTTTGGTTTTAAAATATTCCCGAATTCATTACCATTCAAATGATACCATTTTCTTAATGAGACTCAAATTACTTTTTAAATTACAGTAGGTTTTGTGAACCTGTTTTGTATCACGTTCATTAGTGTAGTAAACTTTAAACGCGTTTTCTGAAAAATTACATTTTGCCAACGGACGCCAACGGTTATAACTTCACAATAAATTATCCGATTTACAAAATTCTAATTTTGTTTTGTCGATAATAGTTGTGAATGTGTTTTCTATGGAGCATCTAATATATATTGTTATGAACAAATTTTGTATGTATATTTTAATCTTAATTTTTTGTTAAAACCTATGTATTTTTTTAAACTTTTTATTTAAAAACTTATAATTAAATAAATATTGAAGCCAAATTCAAAATTCTCCATAGGAACATGCGTCAATATAATATCGTTTGTTTGCAATAAAAATATTACCTCTAAGTTAATTACAAATTTATTTATGTATGTTCTTATAATGTCCTAATTAGTCACTTTAATTGCAATTAGCTGATTAAAAAATTGACGGAAAAAGAAAGTTTATACATAAAAATGCATTACTTTTAATTCTGATATAATCAAAACAGTTTGAAATTATAACCTAAAAACTAAAGGAAATCATCTCAATTGTATATGCATACCTTAACATGCAAAAGCCAAAACTAAATGACTGACCGAGAGGCGTAATGTTGCTCGAATATCATTTTCAATTAACCTTAAAATTCCAAGCAAGTCAGTATCTTCTTTTTATAAAAATATCCCGCATTTTCGCAATTTACTGAAAATTCCCGCGACAAACAATGGCTTCTATTCACGGAACACCAGCAAGACAGAAAATTTCGTGGCTTAAAGATAACCTCCCTATACAAGAACCTGAAAAAAAAAAACCCCTTCTAAAAGGCATGCAGGTGTGTATCTCACCTTCTTCCAGTATCGCCTTTCATCATTAATCATGGGGTGGGTCATAATTACCCGCCAGAAAGGAGAATTTTCCCATAAAAAGAAACCATCGTCACAATGAAAAAGAAGTTAATTACTGCCGATTATGCCGACTTTTTTAGTCGGTCTTCACAGCCAACTGTCCGTCGTACTTAAGGTTGGTAGATATCAAGGCATTGTCTCGTAAAATTTATATTCCTATCTCGTGATTACGTCACAAGAGTCGTTTTTCCCCGAAGTGTATTGGATATGACGTCACAGAAGTGACGTGGTTTTAGTTGGTCGGTGATGTGAAACTGCGCCATTGCTAATTTATGGCCAAGTATTTTTGATATTATAACCGGTTATGACGTCTCTGAAATGATGTTTTCCAATTGGTTTATTGGTTGAAAACATTTGTTTGTTGCCAGAAACAAATTGCATGCATTTTCAAGTAAAATTTATGTTTATAATAGATTTATGCTCTTATCTTTCAATATTTTATACCAGTTGTACTTCAATTTATTGATTATCACTATATTATCACTTTTGACCAATTGAAAACAATACCCTTGTAGACTGAGAGGCGACTTTTTTGGACTCCATTGAACATCATTCTGAATTTTTTATAGAAATTGGAAAAAAGTGAGGAGATTACGAATCCACTGGTCTGCCGTGGCAAAAATGGCCGAAACTGGTTAAAAATAGACTTTTAATAAGTTGAACTAAATCCAATTGCCAAATGCGCCATAACTTGCTAAATAATGAGCATTTTTTTTTATTTGGTAACCCTCACTCTTTAATTTTATTTTCAATTAAGAAGGTTGCAGACGATTTGGATGTGTGGCTATGGCTTACTTGCATCTTTCACAAATGAGCCAAATTGGCAATAAACATTACGTCACTGATGACGTAAATAATGTCACCAATTTGGCTTACTTTTAAAAAATACAAGTTTTCCGAGCCAGAGATCAGAAATCGTTGCGCTTTTTCTCATTGAAAATCAAAATGCAATGTGTTGCCAGACGAAAAAGTTTGTTCTCTTTTTGGCAAATTATGACATATTTGGCAATCGGATTTTAGTTCAACTGATTTCAAGTCGGTTTTTGATCAGTTTCGGCCATTTTTGCCACTGCAGACCAGTGGATTCATAATCTACTCACTTTTCTACTATTTCTATAAAAAATTCAGAATGATGTTCGATGGAGTCTAAAAATTGCAGTCGCCTCTCGTACTACTGGGTTTAAGTCACAGAGTAATAATACGAATGACGCATTCTTCCACAAAGGCTCTAGGGAGAATGGGAATTTATAAGGCAAAGTGTTTTATGCGCTAACCTTAGGTCAAGTTACTCCCTTCCTCTTTTCCCCAATTAAGGCAAAAGAACCAGGGATGACTGACAAATAACGCGCGATTATACGCCAAGATGAGATACCATAAAAAAAAAAATAAAGATCTCTCGCTCACGCAGATCCAATGAATAATTTATAGTAAATAATTAACGGTGGATTAGACGAAGGACACTTTTTTTTTTTATATTCCCCGACTTATTTAAAGGAGAAGGTGTAGGTGTTGTAACCAAGATCCCTTTAAATGAATTTGAGAGAGAGCGACACTGGTAAGATTAATGGGATCAGTACTGACAAGCGTACACTAGAAAGAAATCTCTGCGCGTTCTCTGTTAAACAGTGGAAGATAGAGAATTCTGTTTAATTAATTAATAATGACAAGTAATAAATGACCAAGACTGTCATCCAATGTGAGATGGGGGAAGGGGGGGGGGGAGTTAAGTTTGAGATGGATGCTGAAGAAGCCTCGTGTGGAAATATTCTAATTAATGGAAAGCATTTTTGGGGAATAGATAGCAGACTCGAATGGGAATTTTAAATTCGGTTTTATGGTTAGCGAAGCCTTTTCTGGAGAAATTGCTGGGGGGTGAAATTAGTTTATTTTGATTAATGAGACATGTTTGAATCATGTTCTTACCAAGAAACGCGAGTTTTTAAACCGCCGGAATTAGAGTAGGAATGTAGAGCTAATAATTTGTATTAATTGAAATTCTGTTTCAAAACCGTTAAAGAAGAGTTTGGGCTGGTTGTACAACGGTGAAATTCTTTCAGTTAAAAATTTAATAAATTAAATTATGGAATTAATTTTGTAATTAACGTTTTCTTTTTTTTGAAAGTGGTTTATATTTGACAAACTTTGTCATGAAGGCAGTAGTTTATATATTGCTCTAATTGAACTGGGAAAGGAATGAATTTCTGAAATGGTTTATAATTTTTTTTTTGTTATGAAGTCATTGTCATTATCTTTCTTTCTTGTCAAATTTTGTTTTGTATTTCTTAACTTGTTTTATTTCAAAAATTGTTTATTATTATTTCATACTGTTTATTTTAATAATAGTTATAACTGAACTTTTGAAGCAATGAATTTCTGAAAGGGATCATATTTTTTTTTTATGAAATCATTATCTTTCTTTCTTTCCCAATTTTGTTTCATATTTCTTGAATTGTCTTATTTTCGTAATTGCTTTTAGTAATTGCAAAAAATCTTTGCATTGAATACATAAAAATGCACTAAAACAATTTTTTTATAAAGTCATTGTCATTATCTTTCTTTCTTGTCAAATTTTGTTTCATATTTCTTAACTTGTTTTATTTCAAAAAATGTTTATTATTATTTCATACTGTTTATATATATTTCATAATAGTTATAACTGAACTTGTGAAGCAATGAATTTCTGAAAGGGTTTATATTTTTTTTTTATGAAATCATTACCTTTCTTTCCCAATTTTGTTTCATATTTCTTGAATTGTCTTATTTTCGTAATTGCTTTTAGTTATTGCAAATAATCTATGCATTGAATACATAAAAATGCACTAAAACAATTTTTTTATAAAGTCATTGTCATTACCTTTCTTTCTTGTCAAATTTTGTTTCATATTTCTTAACTTGTTTTATTTCAAAAAATGTTTATTATTATTTCATACTGTTTATATATATTTCATAATAATTATAACTGAAATTGTGAAGCAATGAATTTCTGAAAGGGATTATATTTTTTTTTATAAAATCATTACCTTTCTTTCTTTCCCAATTTTGTTTCATATTTCTTGAATTGTCTTATTTTCGTAATTGCTTTTAGTTATTGCAAAAAATCTTTGCATTGAATACATAAAAATGCACTAAAACAATTTTTTTATAAAGTCATTGTCATTATCTTTCTTTCTTGTCAAATTTTGTTTCATATTTCTTAACTTGTTTTATTTCAAAAAATGTTTATTATTATTTCATACTGTTTATATATATTTCATAATAGTTATAACTGAACTTGTGAAGCAATGAATTTCTGAAAGGGATTATATTTTTTTTATGAAATCATTACCTTTCTTTCTTTCTTTCTCAATTTTGTTTCATATTTCTTGAATTGTCTTATTTTCGTAATTGCTTTTAGTTATTGCAAAAAATCTATGCATTGAATACATAAAAATGCACTAAAACAATTTTTTTATAAAGTCATTGTCATTATCTTTCTTTCTTGTCAAATTTTGTTTCATATTTCTTAATTTGTTTTATTTCAAAAATTGTTTATTATTATTTCATACTGTTTATATTTATTTCATACTGTTTATATTTATTTCATAATAGTTATAACTGAACTTGTGAAGCAATGAATTTCTGAAAGGGATTATATTTTTTTATGAAATCATTATCTTTCTTTCTTTGCCAATTTTGTTTCGTATTTCTTAAATTGTCTTATTTTCGTAATTGCTTTTAGTTATTGTAAAAAATATCTGCATTGAATACATAAAAACGCACTAAAACATTTTTTTTTATTTGATAAAAAAAATAGTATAGAAAAAAAATTGTCTTTTAAAACTAGTGTTATGGTGAGATAAAAATAAAAAGAAAGCTACATTTTTAGATATCAATACATTGTTTATGATATCAATAATTCTTTATTCCATATTTTAAAACAATAAGCATAAAAACTATTTTCTCCAACATGTCTTAGGTAGAGAAATTCAACAGTTTCACAGTTAAGAGGAATGGAAAATGAACAGTATTTCAATAATAAAACATTTACTTTATCTAAAAGAAGTTAAGCGAAAATATAATAGATTTTAGGATAATAAACAGAAAAAGATTAAAAATAAAATCAAAAGCTTTATCTAATAAAAATAATATTTATTCGTATAAATTCTTAACTGTACATTACGACTGTCGCTAATATATTATTTAGTTAAGTTACATAAATCCTCTAAGAAGGTTATAAATATTTTACATTGGCCATATAATTTCCTAAGGTTATATTTTGTAGGATATAAAAGAAATGGGTGTGGACAAAATAGCGAGATAATAATTCAAAGTATTACTGTCAAAAGAATAAAAGACCCAAGACAGTTACACATGGAGAGATCCTAAATTTATGACTCTATTACTTCGAAAGCTTAAGAAAAAAAGTCAATATCAGAATACTCTTTCAGAAAGACAAACAACTTCATTAATGTAAGTTAGTGCAAGAAGAATAACCATAGATTAAATTATTTATGCTAATTCCTGTGATTCTGTACTAAAATTTCACCAATTTCTAATGTATAACAATGCAGTGATCATGAATACGAGATAAAAAAAAGAAGATGCAATTCAGGAATTAAATAAGGCATCAAGAATTAGAGCATTAACCTTAATATCTCAAGCGGAATAAATTGATAAATGGCAAATTACAATATGTCCAAGAGATATAAGTTGAAGCATGAGATTCTTAAGATTTAAATCTTTTTTCAAAATAAGTCAAGCATATGCAACATAGAAATGTACAGCACCAAGCAAGCTACTGAATAAATAACAATGCATTCAAAAGTAAATTTCAGTTTGCGTAAAATGCTTATACTCTACTTGACAGTACATCGAAAATGAGTAGAATTTTATCAAAATACATAATCTTCTGACTCATATTACAGTTGCGTTTGTATTTTTATAGCTAATAATAAAAGAAGACTTATATTTTGTTACCATGTAGCAATTTTAGAGCAGAAATATTACCAACCTTCTACACTCGCTGTAAAATGGTTGTTGTATACAGTCGTGACACATATTCAAGAAACTTATACATTATTCCTAGACGATGTTTTTTTTTTTTTGTGACGATCCCTTTTTCTCTCTTTATACAAAATCAAAATAAATGATAGACCAATTTAAAGGAAAAGACCGCCGCTTCAGACGAATAGTTTATTTACGATTGAACATCATAATTGTTTTTTTATATTGATTTTGTTTTTATTTTTTGTTTTTTATATTTTATGATATTGATTTTGTTTTTATTTTTTGTTTTTTATCTTTTATGATATATTTTTTATTTTGTTACTATATGTAGAGGGGATTGTATATCCTCCTGAGACCCACAATTGTTTGAAACATGATTTAAAGCTAATTTTTATGTATAGTATTCTTTTGAGTCTATGCAACGTACTTTTAAAGTTATTGGGTTTCAACTATAAAGATGGTACAAAAAATGACTATCTCCTTAAGCTTGCAAAAATTCTGAAATTTAATTGTGAAGATGTGAAATTTAATCATGAAAGGCTGCAAAACAATTTCGTGAGGACTCTTATACATAAAAATACTTTACACTTAGTGCAATTTTTTTTTTGTTCGCGCTGAACATCCAGACATCCGACAACGGGATGAAAAAGTCTGAGTGTCCATTGCTGGCATGTGCTTCGCACCAACTTTTCGTGACGCCTCTACTGGCAGAGGAATTGTTTTTTGCCGTTTCTTTACAGCCTCTACTTCGTCACAATCGGTGGAACTATCATCAGCTGTAGTAACGTAAAGGGGATTCTACGAAGAGGAGACTGAATTCGGCTATTTCATGCAAAGAAAAATTATGCGCCCAAAATCAAATGTGTATTTAAATGCACGCAGGATCTCAGGAGGGTATAGGGAGGATTCTATGTAGAGATGATTCAATGTAGAGGGAACTCTATGTAGAGAGGGATTGTATGCAGATGGATTTTTATGTAGAGGGCATTATATGAGAAGGGCATTACATGTAAAGGGCATTTTATGTAGAGGGGATTCAATTTAGAGGGAATTCTATGTATATGGGGTTCTATGTAGATGGCATTCTATGTAAATGGCATTCTATGTAAATGGCATTCTCTGTAGAAGAGATTCTATGTATATGAGATTCTATGTAGAAGGGATTCAATGTAGAGGGGGCTCTATGTAGATGGGATTCTATGAAGAGACAATTCAATGTAGAGGGGACTCCATGTAGAGAGGATTTTATGTACAGGGATTTTTATGTAGAGGGCATTATATGTAAAGGGGATTCTATGTATATGAGATTCTATGTAGAAGGGATTCAATGTAGAGGGGGCTCTATGTAGATGGGATTCTATGAAGAGACAATTCAATGTAGAGGGGACTCCATGTAGAGAGGATTTTATGTACAGGGATTTTTATGTAGAGGGCATTATATGTAAAGGGGATTCTATGTATATGAGATTCTATGTAGAAGGGATTCAATGTAGAGGGGGCTCTATGTAGATGGGATTCTATGAAGAGACAATTCAATGTAGAGGGGACTCCATGTAGAGAGGATTTTATGTACAGGGATTTTTATGTAGAGGGCATTATATGTAAAGGGGATTCTATGCATATGAGATTCTATGTAGAAGGGATTCAATGTAGAGGGGGCTCTATGTAGATGGGATTCTATAAAGAGACAATTCATTGTAGAGGGGACTCTATGTAGAGATAGATTGTACGTAGAGAGATTTCTATGTAGATGGCATTACATGTAAAGGGCATTTTATGTAGAGGGGATTCTATGTATATGGGATTCGATGTAGATGACATTCTATGTAGAGGAAAATCTATGTAGATGGGATTCTATAATGATACAATTCAATGTAGAGGGGACTCCATGTAGAGGGAAAACTATGTAGAGATGATTCAATGTAGAGGGAACTATATGTAGAGGGATTTTTATGCAGAGGGCATTATATGTAGAGAGGATTGTATGCAGAGGAGATTCTATGTAAAGGAGATTCTATGTAGAGGAGATTCTATGTAGAGGAGATTCTATGTAGAGGAGATTCAATGTAGGGTAGATCATTGTTTCAATGTAGGGGGAACTCTATGTAGAGGAGATTCTATGAGAGGTGACTATAGATGAGACTCTATTTAGAGGATACGTTATGAAAGGTGACTCTATGTAGAACATACTTTGATACTCTACGAGAGGAGACACTTTGTAGAGGGTACTCAATGTAGAAGATGCATCGATTCGGACCTGCAGTGATCTCTCTTATTTTGTCGCACTTCAAACTGCCTCAAATAAATTCCCTACTGTTTTAAAGCTTAATTTAAAAAAACAAAAATCTATTGAATATTCTTCTATGATAAGTGTACGAGATACGATTCATCCACAGTAAGACCATTCACAAGAGCCGTGCCGAGTTCTGCTTCCCAAATCAAGTTTCATTATAGCTCTCAGAAATAGGAAATAATAAGAAACTTTAAACGCGTAGATTGGGCACTGGTCTATTAATTTATCACAAGTTTTGATAATTTCCTCTAAATGTTATAATGACTGAAAATAAGACTTACCATCATTGCTGACAAAAACTGTGACGGTTAAAGTTTCTGTAGTCTTCAAAGTATCTGTTTGTATCAGTGGTACACTTGAATAGGCAGTAGTTGACATATAGCTGGATACGAAATGCCATTTGTATAAGAAATGGTTCTTGTATGACGGATATTGTCCTGAAAAAAAAAAAAAAGGATAAGTAGGGGATAAAAATTCTTAAGAATATTTAGGTGTACAAGTTAATAATAATAATAAAAAAAATGCTCAGTTAGAAATTTCAGGGAAAAAAAGAAAAAAAAAAACCTAATTAGCGAATTAAAAAAAAAATCAATTCGGTTTATTAGTTTAGAGTTTAAATTTTTTTTGATTATAATGGATTAAAATATAAATCTGATAGCAATGAAAAAAGTCATTAAGTAGTTATATCAGATTCGAACAATTTAGGTATTGTGGAACTACTATAATTTATACCCACTCGACAAAATTAAGAAATTTTGTATTTTGTTTCCTTTTCTTTAATTTCAAAATCTATTGTTTGTTCAATCTCATTTATCCATCAAATAACCAAATTGTTTTTTATCTAAATAATTCTATAGTCGATACAAAAGACAATTATACAATAACACTAAATTTGATTTTGACTGTTATTTTTTAAAAATTATTGTAAGTCCATTTTCAATTTTTTTCAAGCTGAATTATTTGATAGTTTCAATGAACTGTAGTCTTGGAGTCGTATAGACTCCAATCTATAATAATAAAACAAGCTTTGTGTTCTGTCTGTCTGTCTGTCTGTGTCTCTGTGGATCTATAGAAACCTACTTAAAATTAGAGCAGAGCTCTGAAATTTTCAACACAAGAAGTTTTGGCCTTCTAATTTCATGTATGTCAAACAGAATGTTAAAATTTTAATTAGTTCTTTTTTAATTAATTTTTGTTTACAAAGTGACTTCAAATAGAGATACAGCTCTAAAAATTTCAACATAAGTAGTTGTGGCTTCCGAATTGGACTTTTGAAAAATAGAATTTTAAATTTTTATTTAGTTCTTTTTTATCTAATTTTTTAAATTAATAAATACTTTACAGAAGGATTTCTAATGGGCTACAGCTCTGAAATTTTCAACATAAGTAGTTTTGGTCTTCTAATTGGACTTTTGAAAAATATAATTTTAAATTTTTATTTAGTTTTTTTTTAATTAATTTTTTTAATTAATTAACAAATATTTTACAAAACGATTTTTACTTGGGCTACAGTTCTGAAATTTTTAATACCAGTAGTTTTGGCATTCTAATTGGATTATTGACAAAAAGAATGTTAAAATTTTAATTTGATTTTTGATTAATTTTTTTAATTAATATTTTCACAAAAAGCGACTTCTAATAGGCCTAGAGTTCTAAAAGTTGCAACATAAGTAGTTGTGGACTTCTAATTTTGCTTTCCACAAACACGTGTTAAAATAATCTTAAAGGGGTGTTGTATTATTGCATTTACGGGGGGAATTTTGTGTGTGTCTCGACAGGGGAGAGGCTTCTAATATTAAGGCTTTAAGTAGCAATTATAGATTTTAGTGAGTGAAGCGAGCCTATTCTTATATAGTAATGAACCTTTCAACGAGTGAAGTAATCCTGTACTTATGTGTCAATGAACTTTTCAGGGAACGAAGCGAGGTCGATTTTACGTAGCGATGAACCTTCCTGCGAGCGAAGCGCCACAAATTGGGACCTATACACCAATGACGGATTTCCGCAACCCGAGGCCTCATAGCTAGCTAAAATATTGCACATATTAAAATTTAGTAGTGAAGCACGGGTATTCAGCTAGTCCTTAATCTTAAAAATCTTAAATTGTTATCATTTTCTAAATTAGTAGCATTGCTATCTTCCACTATGAGTAATCCAGATATACATTTTAACACATTCTTGACCAGTCATGAGTTAACTCGTGTTTTCATGGTCAAACGTTGCCGAAAGGTCACTAAAATACTCATGATGCGCTTTTTCTCCGCATTAACGTTGTTTTCTCAGTGCTGCACTGTACAAGGCCTGACTTGCATCTTTCGGGGCTCTATACAAAATTTTGGAGAGGGCGCCGGATAGTTATAATGACAGTGTTTGCCGGATAAATTTTCGTCTTTAGTCTATAAGTTAATTGAAAACCATTTTCTTAAGTCCAAAATCACAAAAAAAAAAAAAATCCACCAAAATGTAATTCATCTTATTTTTACTCCCCCCCCCCCTCTCCCGAGATTTAGTTGTTTAAAGGCTGCTACTTAAAATCAGTTTAAATTTATTGTTTATTTGTGTTAAATAATTAAAAATGTTACAAAAATAAACCCAGTGTTCAATTTTAACTACAACAACTTTGAAAATTTTGGGGCCCCATGCCTTACCAATTACGAAATAATAGTCGGTGACAAGCGATAAAAATTGCCGGACAACAATGTGTCAATAATCTTTTTAAAAGCAAATATTTTATCTCTATTTATATATATATATATATAAAAATAAATAAATAAATTATTGTGAACAATTTTACATTTGACACATTATTTAAAAGATTGAAGTCCTCTATAGTTATCTCCAATTACTACTAATGCATACATATGAAAGTGACAATAAATTTTAGATTGAAAATAAGCTTTTAAGATTAAAACAATAAGTTTTTAACACTAAAAATAGAAATCTAAATGAATTTGTGACGAGAATAACATTATGAAATCACATTTGTATGACAATGCAGTTTTTGCAGATTAAATAAAGACTTAAAAATAAAAAAAAATGACATAATCCCTTCAATCTGTTCTATAAGCGGACTAATTAGAATACCAATTAAGAGAAACATTTTTTATTATGGGATTAAGGAATTGTAATAAAATATAAATAACTTGTTTTATTTCTGAAAGGAACATCACATCTAGAATGTTCCAACAGTTATTCTTTTTCAAAGCTATTTTTAGTCTATATACAAATAACGTCCTGATTGAAGCTTTTTTTTAATTGAAAAAATAATTAAAAGTCGAAGGAGTCATGGACTTTTTTAAAATCTTGATCAAAATAAAGTTAATTTTAACTTTAATGATAAAGTTAACTATAACGTCTCTGCTGTTATTCTAAATAACAATAAAAAAAGCAATCTTGATGATAGTAAATGGTAAAAAAAAAAAATATTGAATGTTAATTTTCTGGTGTTAACTGTTAAAATTTTTTTGAAAGCAGCACATTTTCAATAAAAGAAAGCAATCAGTTGTTATGCTGAAACTTTCAACAATAAAGACACAAACGAAATCCTGACTGAATGATTCGCTCACTCATAACTAGTTCTGACATTGTCCAATCCATGATGCTAAACGGTTGAAATTTGACACAGGTGTTCCTTATAAGGCAATTAGAAAAACTGTTTTATTACAAATGTTTTTGAATAAGGATGTTCAATCGGGGAAAGGTATTTAAGGTATACATATACAATTGAGAAGATTTCCTTTAATTTTTAGGTTATAATTTCAAACTTTTTGGAAGTATATCAGAATTATAAATGATGCATTTTTATGTATAAACTTTCTTTTTCCGTCAATTTTTTAATCAGCTAATTGCAATTAAAGTGACTAATTAGGACATTATTAGAACATACATAAATAAACTTGTAATTAACTTAGAGGTAATATTTTTATTGCAAATAAAAGATATTATATTGACGCATGTTAATATGGAGAATTTTGAATTTGGCTTCAATATTTATTTAAATACAAGTTTTTAAATAAAATTTTTACAAAAATACATAGTTTTTAACAAAAAATTAAGATTAAAATATGCATAAAAAATTGTTCATACTAATATATATTAGATGCTCCATAGAAAACACATTCACAACTATTGTCAAATAAAAAATTATAATTTTGTAAATCGGATAATTTATTGTGAAGTTATGATCTTTGGCGTAAAGTCATATAACACCAAAATGTCATTCTTCAGAAAACGCGTTTAAAGTTTACTACGCTAATGAGCATGATACAAAACAGGTTCACAAAACCTACTGTAATTTAAAAAGTAATTTGAGTCTCAGCAAGAAAATGGTATCATTTTAATGGTAATGAATTCGGGAATATTTTAAAACCAAAAAACAAAAACGCAGACTTGAGTCAAATTTCAAGATTCCTAATGTATATGTATACTTTAAATGGAGTATGCTCATGACTTGAAATAAATTATATCAATTTGATTTTTTATTGTATAGGAAACCGCAATCCAGGTTATCGAGAAGAAAATGTTCCCGTTTAGTGAGAGTTTTTATATGTTATGTTTTTATCAAACCAGAGTGATTAAATGCTGATTATTTCTGAATGATAATTACGTATCCCTTTTAGAATTTAATAGTTCATTTAAATTATGCATTCCTCTAATAATAATATTATTATTAATAATAATAATAATCCAGTACTGGGTATTAAGTAATGCAGGGCTATGTAACTAAATGCATTATATTGAACACATTGTTGAAATGTGTAATTATATATAAATTACTCTGAAAACACCCATTGAATGAAGTGGAAAATAAAATGTGGTGTATATTTATTTGGTTTATACTTATAATAAAATATATAAAGAATTAGTTCATAAAGGATTTTTTTAATTTGTGTCTATTGTAATAATAGAAATTATTTAATCAGAGTAGAGTTGTATATACGAACTGTGTCATTCGCCATTTCTAATACTATACTAAACTCCAACTTAACATCACTAGACGATAGATCTTCACCGTGCTCATAGGCAATTAATCCATTTTAGCGGAGTGAAGACATAATTCTCGCCAAACCTTATAGACTTTTGTTCTCTACAGGGTTGTGGTTTGGCGAACATTATGCTTTCACGCCGCCAAAATGGATTAAATACCTATGAGCACTGTGACGATCTACCGTCTAGTGATGTCAAGTTAAGTTGAAGTTTAGTATAGGAAGGAAAATGATGTGATAGTTGCCAAGATGTGTTTAAAATTAGAACAAGTTATGGAGTTTATGTATGGCTATGTCGAAAATTTCAGTTCCCCTTTCAATTAATTGTTTTAATTCAACTAATGTCGTTCAATTTAATTTCTATATCATAAATACATGTTTTGTTTTAATATTGAGTTCGAGTACTTATTTTACATGCATGTTGACTAATTTGACTTATTGGAAGTGAAAAAGAGAAAATGCATCCATCAATTACACTTCTTTTCTTATAGTTTTATTTTCTTACCCATTGACTATGCGAGTAAATATTAAAATTATTTTTGTAAACGTAAGATATTCATCTAGTTTTCATATTCTGTAACATTGAAACATATAAGAGCTACAAACTTTACTTAAGAACAACCAAGTGGTCGCTTTAGTGGTTGCCCTTAGAGCAACCATAATAACCAAGTATTGTATATAAATCCTTTACAAGTATCGGCAATTTTAATAGTCATTAACAAAGCGCCGTTTCTTTTGTCAACGTGTGTTTGTTTTTATATTTAAAATTAGATGCAAATACCATCTCTATCAGCAAAATATGCGGTAAACTACTTTTCAAAATTTATCCAGTAAAAATGAATATGAATTTATGCACTCTCATCCGAATATCTTTTATTTATTCCGATTAAAAAAAATTTGTTATTTATTTATTAAAACTAATTTGGCAACAGGAAAGAGTTTCTTCAATGATCGGTTAAATGTTGTTTCAGCGCGATTGGATGAAGGCAAGTTGGTTCGTTAGTATTCCGTAAAAGGGAACTTTTAGTGAGAGTTGCAGCCCTAAAATTTGATAGAATGCATTGTCATCGACCTCGAAACTATCTGCCTAGTTTCAAGTCGATTGGATGACGGCAAAGGGATTAATTAGGCCCCAACAGATTTGTCCGCCATCGATAAAAACATACACACCACATCGAAGTTAATATAAAGGATTTTTAAAAAAATCACAATTTTCGATCTCTGCTAACAGTGTTGTCTGCCTATAAGAAATCTTCATTTGACCTCTCAAATTTGTTGCCAGTTCCATTCTTACGTAATAGTACGTGCTAATCATAAATATGAGTCACCAATATCAATACATTTCCATAAAAAATAAAAACCTTGTAAATTGAGCTTACAACAATTAAATTTGATAGAGACAACACGACAGATAGCATGTTTTCTAATGAAATTAAGGGTTAACTGCGAACGACACAGTTCCGCTAGGTACATCTTCCGCCATCTGGCGGGATCAGGTGTAATTGGTCGCTTCTAATTACACAGCGCTGTAGCACGAACCACACTACATTCTCCGTCGGGTAATCGCGCCATTTACTTCGACTTCCACTTCCTCGGAACGTCGTCCATTTTAAGAAAAGGCAATTTCCCGGGATTAGGGTCTGCGTATGATGGCTGGGAAGGGAAAATTCGAAAAAGGGTAATTTATTTGAAAGCGCGGATGCAAAGTTGGTCGTGTAACATTTTTAACGGGACACGAATTTTCCGGACCGAAGAGTTTCACGTTACGTTACATCACGAGGATTGGGAACTTTTATTTTTGGAAGGAGTTACAAAGAGTTCAGAATGGATGGCTTGGATTAGTTTAATGGCTGCTATGTGATGGATGTACTGAGAGATGATGTTAATTCAATTTTTGCTACATTGGACCGCTGACGAAGCCTTTGAAAGTTCCAGTTCAACAAATGATCAAAAGTTTAAACTATTGCATAAATTTGAGAGTTATATAATTTTATCGATGAATCTTGACAACTATCTGGGTGTCCAATGGTCTATGTCGAATTGGGAATATATAGAAAATTGTTTGTTTTTCTTCTATTGTTTTATGCATAGAAATATCCAACAATTACAAAATTATTTCTCTGTGCTGTGATTTTAGTTCGCCCAAACCATTTCAAATTTTAAACGGATGTTTTTTACTTTCAACTACCCATATGTATACATAAGGTAATGAAAGTATAGAATTCCAGCAAAAAATATTTCAATTTTTTTGTGTGTGCATTTCTCCACGTTTTGAAACATCCTGATTCCAAAAAAAGTGATATAGAAAAAATGTTTCTCTGTGTGTATGTGTGTACGTGGTCAGCATAACATTTGAACAAATTCCCCTACGAATTTCAAATTTGGTGTGCTGGTTAATGGTATACTAAACTTCAACTTAACTAGACATAACTTAGACGGTAGATCATCACAGTGCTCATAGGTATTTAATCCATTTTGGCGGAGTGAAAGCATAATGTTCGCCAAACCACAACCCTATAGAGAACAAAAGGCTATAAGGTTTGGCGAGAATTATGTCTTCACTCCGCTAAAATGGATTAAATACCTATGAGCACTGTGACGATCTATCGTCTAAATGATGTCTAGTTAAGTTGAAGTTTAGTATAGCCATGGGACCTACCATTAAAGTTTCTGTCAAAATAGCGCATGCGCATAAGGTAACTGCCATTGATAAAATCATTTTTTTTCAATGATTTTTAAAAAAACATCTCGAATGATTTGGTTCAAGTTCGCTGTGGTTATGCCTCTTAATGTGTTATAAACATCCCCACCTCCGAAATTCCAGTAAAAATACTTTAATGGCGCTTAAAGTTGTAAAACGAATGTCCTGAACACAGAGTTCTATTCCAGAGTATAGAACATCAACGATCGTTTTTTCTCGTCTCCCCGCGTTCATTTTAAAGAAAAGATAATATAAGTATTATCGAAAAGTATATCGCCAAAATCACCATTTTGACGGAGTTTTTTTTTCCTTAAAAGACCCATTTAAGAATTATCACAAAAATAACGCCAAACTGGCCCCTTTTTCTAAATGAATGACAAAAGTATAAAATTGGTAAATGGCACAAATCCATGTCAGTATAGAAGGTGTGCGATGTTCCACACCCCTAGTTTAAACTACCATAGCTAATACGATTAATTTGAATGTTGCTACGTAAACGTAATTGCAGTTGACAAAACTTTTGTAATTTACCTTAGATTTTCAACTCAACACAATAAATCGAGCACAAATTTTAGCTTAAAATTTGTTATTTATAGCTCATTACTTATTGCAATGAGCTCCACACACACACACACACACACACACACACACACACACACACACACACACACACACACACACACACACACACACACACACACACACACACACACACACACACACACACACACACAGGAGTGTATAGTAAAACTCAAAATATTCTTAAAATGAAAAACATTTTAGTTTTTTTGTGTTTAAATAGTGACCGAAATAAATGGGAGGAGCAAGTTTATATTTTTAAAAATAAAATAGTAGATGAAAAGAAAAGATTTTTTATTTCTTTTTTTGTGCGATAGTGTGCGAAAAGGAGTGATAAGTTTATCTTTTTTGAATAAAATAATTAATGAAGAGAAGGGTAGAAACACAAATAATTTTTTTTAATAAAATAGTAAAATAAAGGGAGGAACAAATTTATTCTTTTTGTTAGTAAATGGTAGACGAAAAGAAAAAGAAGAAACAGTTTTAATTCCTTTTTAATAAAATAGTTTACGAAAAGAAAGGGAGGAACACATTTAACCTTTTTTAAATAAAATAGTAAAATAAAGGGAGGAACAAATTTATTCTTTTTGTTAGTAAATGATAGACGAAAAGAGGAAACAGTTTTAATTCCTTTTTAATAAAATAGTTTACGAAAAGAAAGGGAGGAACACATTTAACCTTTTTTTAATAAAATAGTAAAATAAAGGGAGGAACAAATTTATTCTTTTTGTTAGTAAATGGTAGACGAAAAGAAAAAGAGGAAACAGTTTTAATTCCTTTTTAATAAAATAGTTTACGAAAAGAAAGGGAGGAACACATTTAACCTTTTTTTAATAAAATAGTAAAATAAAGGGAGGAACAAATTTATTCTTTTTGTTAGTAAATGGTAGACGAAAAGAAAAAGAGGAAACAGTTTTAATTCCTTTTTAATAAAATAGTTTACGAAAAGAAAGGGAGGAACACATTTAACCTTTTTTTAATAAAATAGTAAAATAAAGGGAGGAACAAATTTATTCTTTTTGTTAGTAAATGGTAGACGAAAAGAAAAAGAGGAAACAGTTTTAATTCCTTTTTAATAAAATAGTTTACGAAAAGAAAGGGAGGAACACATTTAACCTTTTTTTAATAAAATAGTAAAATAAAGGGAGGAACAAATTTATTCTTTTTGTTAGTAAATGGTAGACGAAAAGAAAAAGAGGAAACAGTTTTAATTCCTTTTTAATAAAATAGTTTACGAAAAGAAAGGGAGGAACACATTTAACCTTTTTTTAATAAAATAGTAAAATAAAGGGAGGAACAAATTTATTCTTTTTGTTAGTAAATGGTAGACGAAAAGAAAAAGAGGAAACAGTTTTAATTCCTTTTTAATAAAATAGTTTACGAAAAGAAAGGGAGGAACACATTTAACCTTTTTTGAATAAAATAGTAAAATAAAGGGAGGAACAAATTTATTCTTTTTGTTAGTAAATGGTAGACGAAAAGAAAAAGAGGAAACAGTTTTAATTCCTTTTTAATAAAATAGTTTACGAAAAGAAAGGGAGGAACACATTTAACCTTTTTTTAATAAAATAGTAAAATAAAGGGAGGAACAAATTTATTCTTTTTGTTAGTAAATGGTAGACGAAAAGAAAAAGAGGAAACAGTTTTAATTCCTTTTTAATAAAATAGTTTACGAAAAGAAAGGGAGGAACACATTTAACCTTTTTTTAATAAAATAGTAAAATAAAGGGAGGAACAAATTTATTCTTTTTGTTAGTAAATGGTAGACGAAAAGAAAAAGAGGAAACAGTTTTAATTCCTTTTTAATAAAATAGTTTACGAAAAGAAAGGGAGGAACACATTTAACCTTTTTTTAATAAAATAGTAAAATAAAGGGAGGAACAAATTTATTCTTTTTGTTAGTAAATGGTAGACGAAAAGAAAAAGAGGAAACAGTTTTAATTCCTTTTTAATAAAATAGTTTACGAAAAGAAAGGGAGGAACACATTTAACCTTTTTTTAATAAAATAGTAAAATAAAGGGAGGAACAAATTTATTCTTTTTGTTAGTAAATGGTAGACGAAAAGAAAAAGAGGAAACAGTTTTAATTCCTTTTTAATAAAATAGTTTACGAAAAGAAAGGGAGGAACACATTTAACCTTTTTTTAATAAAATAGTAAAATAAAGGGAGGAACAAATTTATTCTTTTTGTTAGTAAATGGTAGACGAAAAGAAAAAGAGGAAACAGTTTTAATTCCTTTTTAATAAAATAGTTTACGAAAAGAAAGGGAGGAACACATTTAACCTTTTTTTAATAAAATAGTAAAATAAAGGGAGGAACAAATTTATTCTTTTTGTTAGTAAATGGTAGACGAAAAGAAAAAGAGGAAACAGTTTTAATTCCTTTTTAATAAAATAGTTTACGAAAAGAAAGGGAGGAACACATTTAACCTTTTTTTAATAAAATAGTAAAATAAAGGGAGGAACAAATTTATTCTTTTTGTTAGTAAATGGTAGACGAAAAGAAAAAGAGGAAACAGTTTTAATTCCTTTTTAATAAAATAGTTTACGAAAAGAAAGGGAGGAACACATTTAACCTTTTTTGAATAAAATAGTAAAATAAAGGGAGGAACAAATTTATTCTTTTTGTTAGTAAATGGTAGACGAAAAGAAAAAGAGGAAACAGTTTTAATTCATTTTTAATAAAATAGTTTACGAAAAGAAAGGGAGGAACACATTTAACCTTTTTTTAATAAAATAGTAAAATAAAGGGAGGAACAAATTTATTCTTTTTGTTAGTAAATGGTAGACGAAAAGAAAAAGAGGAAACAGTTTTAATTCCTTTTTAATAAAATAGTTTACGAAAAGAAAGGGAGGAACACATTTAACCTTTTTTGAATAAAATAGTAAAATAAAGGGAGGAACAAATTTATTCTTTTTGTTAGTAAATGGTAGACGAAAAGAAAAAGAGGAAACAGTTTTAATTCCTTTTTAATAAAATAGTTTACGAAAAGAAAGGGAGGAACACATTTAACCTTTTTTTAATAAAATAGTAAAATAAAGGGAGGAACAAATTTATTCTTTTTGTTAGTAAATGGTAGACGAAAAGAAAAAGAGGAAACAGTTTTAATTCCTTTTTAATAAAATAGTTTACGAAAAGAAAGGGAGGAACACATTTAACCTTTTTTTAATAAAATAGTAAAATAAAGGGAGGAACAAATTTATTCTTTTTGTTAGTAAATGGTAGACGAAAAGAAAAAGAGGAAACAGTTTTAATTCCTTTTTAATAAAATAGTTTACGAAAAGAAAGGGAGGAACACATTTAACCTTTTTTTAATAAAATAGTAAAATAAAGGGAGGAACAAATTTATTCTTTTTGTTAGTAAATGGTAGACGAAAAGAAAAAGAGGAAACAGTTTTAATTCCTTTTTAATAAAATAGTTTACGAAAAGAAAGGGAGGAACACATTTAACCTTTTTTTAATAAAATAGTAAAATAAAGGGAGGAACAAATTTATTCTTTTTGTTAGTAAATGGTAGACGAAAAGAAAAAGAGGAAACAGTTTTAATTCCTTTTTAATAAAATAGTTTACGAAAAGAAAGGGAGGAACACATTTAACCTTTTTTTAATAAAATAGTAAAATAAAGGGAGGAACAAATTTATTCTTTTTGTTAGTAAATGGTAGACGAAAAGAAAAAGAGGAAACAGTTTTAATTCCTTTTTAATAAAATAGTTTACGAAAAGAAAGGGAGGAACACATTTAACCTTTTTTTAATAAAATAGTAAAATAAAGGGAGGAACAAATTTATTCTTTTTGTTAGTAAATGGTAGACGAAAAGAAAAAGAGGAAACAGTTTTAATTCCTTTTTAATAAAATAGTTTACGAAAAGAAAGGGAGGAACACATTTAACCTTTTTTTAATAAAATAGTAAAATAAAGGGAGGAACAAATTTATTCTTTTTGTTAGTAAATGGTAGACGAAAAGAAAAAGAGGAAACAGTTTTAATTCCTTTTTAATAAAATAGTTTACGAAAAGAAAGGGAGGAACACATTTAACCTTTTTTGAATAAAATAGTAAAATAAAGGGAGGAACAAATTTATTCTTTTTGTTAGTAAATGGTAGACGAAAAGAAAAAGAGGAAACAGTTTTAATTCCTTTTTAATAAAATAGTTTACGAAAAGAAAGGGAGGAACACATTTAACCTTTTTTTAATAAAATAGTAAAATAAAGGGAGGAACAAATTTATTCTTTTTGTTAGTAAATGGTAGACGAAAAGAAAAAGAGGAAACAGTTTTAATTCCTTTTTAATAAAATAGTTTACGAAAAGAAAGGGAGGAACACATTTAACCTTTTTTTAATAAAATAGTAAAATAAAGGGAGGAACAAATTTATTCTTTTTGTTAGTAAATGGTAGACGAAAAGAAAAAGAGGAAACAGTTTTAATTCCTTTTTAATAAAATAGTTTACGAAAAGAAAGGGAGGAACACATTTAACCTTTTTTTAATAAAATAGTAAAATAAAGGGAGGAACAAATTTATTCTTTTTGTTAGTAAATGGTAGACGAAAAGAAAAAGAGGAAACAGTTTTAATTCCTTTTTAATAAAATAGTTTACGAAAAGAAAGGGAGGAACACATTTAACCTTTTTTTAATAAAATAGTAAAATAAAGGGAGGAACAAATTTATTCTTTTTGTTAGTAAATGGTAGACGAAAAGAAAAAGAGGAAACAGTTTTAATTCCTTTTTAATAAAATAGTTTACGAAAAGAAAGGGAGGAACACATTTAACCTTTTTTTAATAAAATAGTAAAATAAAGGGAGGAACAAATTTATTCTTTTTGTTAGTAAATGGTAGACGAAAAGAAAAAGAGGAAACAGTTTTAATTCCTTTTTAATAAAATAGTTTACGAAAAGAAAGGGAGGAACACATTTAACCTTTTTTTAATAAAATAGTAAAATAAAGGGAGGAACAAATTTATTCTTTTTGTTAGTAAATGGTAGACGAAAAGAAAAAGAGGAAACAGTTTTAATTCCTTTTTAATAAAATAGTTTACGAAAAGAAAGGGAGGAACACATTTAACCTTTTTTGAATAAAATAGTAAAATAAAGGGAGGAACAAATTTATTCTTTTTGTTAGTAAATGGTAGACGAAAAGAAAAAGAGGAAACAGTTTTAATTCCTTTTTAATAAAATAGTTTACGAAAAGAAAGGGAGGAACTCATTTAACCTTTTTTTAATAAAATAGTAAAATAAAGGGAGGAACAAATTTATTCTTTTTGTTAGTAAATAGTAGACTTAAAGAAAAGGCGGAAAGAATTCGAATTTTTTGTCAATAAAATAATAGACGAAAAGAAAAGGAGTAACAAGTTTATCCTTTTTTTAATTACATAGTAAATGAAACGAAAGGAGGGAATTTTTTTTTTTTTTCATAAATAATAGACGAAAAGAAAATGAATAACATGTTTCTTCTTTCTTTTTTAAATAGAATGGTAAAAGAAAAAGTGGAATAAGTATTCTTTTTTTAAATAACATTGTAAACAAAAGGAAGACAGCGATAAGTTTATTATCTTACGAATAAAATAATACATGAATTGGAATTTTTTTTTTATTTATGTCCCAATATTTTTGGAAATAAAACTCTACGTAAAAAATTCAGTCAATCAATCATTTACTTTCAAGTTCAAGTTTATACACATTCAACATGTCCTTAAAAGATAGAAAAATACGAGCACAAGTCAGAGTCAACACTTGCATTCAGTATTTATATTTTTTCAGTAAAATGGTTTGAAGGTTCAATACTATTTTTGTTCAAATTTAGCCTCAAGAACAAAATATATATGGTGTACTACAACAAGTATAAAATAATGCTCCATGCAAATAGCACTAAAAATCATTCAATTCTTCTCAATAGTCAATAGCTGTAAAATTGGTGGAAAGGTAAAAAAAAAAAAAAAAAAAAAATCGCTGAAGTTCGCCTTACAGCGCCTGAAAGCATTTCTAGTATGCCATGAATGATGCCATTCGAAAAAGCACAAACTTTCTTTAAAAAATACCATCGCAATTTCTTCAAGAGAAAAAAAAGAGAAAAAAAAAAAGAAGAAAAAAAAGACCTGCAAGCACGGACTCATGCATTTCCGAAATCGATATTTATAAGTAATGACGCAATTTAAGCGGGTAAAAAGTAAAAATAAGTAAATGGAAGTATCTCTTGCATTTTAGAAATCGTCTGCTACAGGCGCCATTTTGTTGTTCGTGAACAATGCAGTCTTCTAAATAGCCTGTGGAAAAATAACATTTAAGTAGCTTTTCGTGACAGACCCATTTAATAGTCCCCAAGAAGCTAAATTGCTCGCATCAATTTTTTATTCAAACGCTTTTATATTTTAGGGTTAGTTAAAATTGGAGTTTGCATTAGAGATCGGTTCTTGTTTACAAAATTATGATTAAAGAAGGTGATGGTGCTTTTATTTGCGATTTGAGAACAAAAACCTAAAAGGTTAAAATATTTAAAAACTAAACCAAGATTTCGGTGAACATAAAATTATATAAATTAAAAGTAATATATTTAAAAAAAAAAAAAAAAAAAAAAAAAAAAAAAAAAAACTTTCACTAAGCCGTTGCCATTTTTAAACTCTCAAAATTCAAACTCAAAATTCTTCCAAAGCTGATTCCAAATTTCACTAAAACAGAAAATTCGCATTTTGATTTATGAACCGAAATATTTTTTTCCCGAATACATTCCAAATTTAAAAAAATACTAGAGGTGTGGAACTTCGCACAACTTTTAATCACACTATAATACTGATGTTTATTTGTGTCATTTAAGTTTTCATTCATTTAGAAAAAATGGCCAGTTTGGTGATATACTTTTCTATAATTCTTATATTATCTTTTCTTCTAAGTAAAACTGAGGAGAGAAGAAAAAACGATCGTTGATGAGGTACGGAAAGAGAACTCTGTGTTGAAGGCAATCGTTTTTCAAATGTTTACGCCATTAAAGCATTTTTAAGGGAATTTAAAAGGTGGGGATGTTTAGAGCATCTTCAGAGGCATTACCACAGCGATTTTGAACAAAATCTTTTTAGAAATTATTGAAAAACATGATTTTTTCAGTGGCAGCTATCTTTTCCGCATGCGCGATTTTGACGAAAACCTCAATGGTAGATCCGTGTGCCATCACCAACCCGCACACCAAATTTGAACATCGTAGGTCAGTTTGTTCGGGAGATATGCTGACCATAGACAAGACATTTTTTCTAGATAAGTTTTTGGAAATCAGGATGTTCCAAAACGTGAAGAAAGGGGAAGATTTTTTTTTTTTTTTGTGACTGAATCCTATATTTTCATTTTCCTAAGATACATATAGGTAATTGAAAGTAAAAAAAAAAAGGCTGGATTGGCACAGTCATGAACAGTTTAACTATTTATTTACGTTTATCTTATGCATTAATCTTATTATAAATTATTATCATATTTTATCTTCCATGTTAATCTTATATATTATTTCTGAAAGGAGTTTTTTTTTTAAGCGATATCTTTTTCTCCCTTCACACAAACACAAAATTGATAGATGATATACAAATTGAAAGGTTAATACCACAGGTTATTTACAATTGCAAAGTGGGTTATTTATTGGCGGGTTAAAAAAATCAGATATAATAAAAACCATTAAACAAATACTAAAATTAAATGCATTTAGAAAGTTATGATAGTATACAGAAGATGACAGCAGAATATAAAAGAGAAAATTTTAATTTAACCCCTTGACATACAAAGACGTCTCGGAGTCGTCATTCATTTCATGTGCCATCGTAGACTTTGAAGTCTCCAAGATGTCAAGAACTGTCTTTGGTAAACACCGGGCAGTATGTTATTAGATTATCTGTTTCGGTCGTGCATCGATGCTGTTTTGTTACAGTTGAAGATACTTTCTCCCTTCTCAACAGTACCGATAAAAAAAATCGCATCGGTAAACAAGTAAACAGAAAGAAGCGGAATGAAAGCGGTAATCAGTATAGCAGGGATCTCTGAAATAATCCGTGTATTTTCACTGCACAAACTTCAAACTATAAGTGAGAACATATCCATATTGCATTTTCTTGACTTATATGAAGACAGAAGACAATCTCGATAAAAGACAGGAAATTAATTAAGTATTTGTTTACAATAAATCCATGCTGACCCTATCTGCTGGTTAGGATCGCATCATGACCTAGTATGGAGTTATGTTTTGACACCAGGCAATTTTATTTGTAAGTCAAGGGGTTAAACAAGTTGAATAAACCTAATAGACTGAGAGGCGACTGCAATTTTTGGACCCCATCGAACATCATTCTGAATTTTTTATAGAAATTGGAGAAAAGGGAGTAGATTAGGAATCCACTGGTCTGCCGTGGCAAAAATGGCCGAAACTGATCAATAATCGACTTGGAATGAGTTGAACTAAAATCCGATTGCCAAATATGTCATAACTTGCCAAAGAGAGAACAAACTTATTCGTCTGGCAACCCACTTCATTTTGATTTTCAATGAGAAAAAGCGCAAACGATTTCTGATCTTTGGCACGGAAAACTTATATCTTTTAAAAGTAAGCCAAATTGGCGACATCAGTTACGTCATAAGTGACTTAATATTTTTTGCCAACTTGGATCCCTTTTGATAGATGCAAGTAGACCATCGCCAGATATCTGAATCGTCTGCAACCTTCTTAATTGAAAATTCAAGAGTGAGGGTTACCAAATAAAAAAAATGCTCACTATTTGGCAAGTTATGGCACATTTGGCAATTGGATTCAGTTCAACTTATTAAAAGTCGAATTTTGACCAGTTTCGGCCATTTTTGCCACGGCAGACCAGTGGATTCGTAATCTACTAACTTTTCTCCAATTTCTATAAAAAATTCAGAATGATGTTCGATGGGGTCCAAAAACTGCAGTCGCCTCTCGGACTATAAGTAAACTTATATCTCTCAGCAATAGATGCAGTTTCTAACTTTGATGAACTTTAAAAAAAAAAAATTCTTTTAAGGGGAGTTAAGTACCCTCTCTACAGGCAATGTTAATTTGGCATATTTCATGTACCTTTTCTCAGAAAGTAATTGACAAAGAAGCCTAATTTTTTCTTCAGTGCATTTTGTAGACACTTGCTATTCCACTGATGCTAGTTTCTGATTTTATTTCATTTACATTTTTTTTTAAAGGAATTTTTGTGAAAGTCACTCAAATTCGTTAAAAATCTAATTTTTTTTTTTGCAGAAATAAGCCAAAACAACAAATATTTTTAAAATAACAACAAAAACTTACTTCAGTGTATAGAGATACATACATAAAAGGAATAAGTGGTAACAGTTTTAGTAAGATGACTTGTGTAGTTTCCGAGAAAAAGGTACATGAAAAATGAAAAATGTAGTTTTGAGAAAAAAGCATTTTAAAGAAAACTTTACTTACACTAATAGTTATCAATTTTGACTTAAAAAAAATATTAAAAATACTTCCAGTTGAGTTATCATTACAAATGAGATATCCTTTTAAAGGGGAGAATTTAAATTTTCATATACAATAATAAACCCAAAATCGATTATTTGTAAATTTTAGGATACCAAGCACAATGCACAAGGAGAGTATGGGCGCACTAATACTATACTAAAATCCAATTTAACTTGACATCACTAGACGATAGATCTTCACCGTGCTCATAGGCAGTTAATCCATTTTAGCGGAGTGAAGACATAATTCTCGCCAAACCTTATAGCCTTTTGTTCTTTACAGGGTTGTGGTTTGGCGAACATTATGCTTTCACGCCGCCAAAATGGATTAAATACCTATGAGAACTGTGACCATCTACCGTCTAGTGATGTCAAGTTAAGTTGAAGTTTAGTATAGTAATTGCAAATGACTATATAATACACTAAAGAAGAGACTTTTTTTGTTGAAGGCACACATAAATAAGTAGCTATTTACAGCAATCTTCAAATGAGGCATCCCTATTACAAATCTTATTTACCAGGGCACTCATACTTTTATTACCTGCGTAACACAAGCACGACAATGCAAATCTTACATACATCCTAGCCCTATAAGAAACACCCATGTGCTACCAGTTTTTTTTTTTTTTTGCATTGGTGAAAACATTCAAAATGTAGAAAAGAGAAAAATATACTCAGCATTATTTTGAACTACAAAAATAGCTGAATAAGAATATATTTGTGGACTAATGAGGAGCAACCAGGATTTTTTTTCTGAGGGGGGGTGGAGGTAGGTAAGTTTAGTCTGATAAAGCACTATAAGTTCCAATAAAACAATGTAGGAGGTTAAGCCACAACCACAAAAAAAGTGGAAATCTGCATAAACGCGGAGGATTTTCAACTCTGTTTTTAATTTTATCAAAACATAGATCAGCATTTTTATACGAGAATGAATGCTCTTCGGCGTACCAGTTACTAGGAACATAGTCTAATAGCAGGTATCATCACACTTCTACTACTCTTACTAAGCACTTTACTACCAATGCAACTTAGCCGACCAAACGGTATAGTGGTTAGCGTGCTAGCTTCTAGACCGCGAGGTTGTTGGTACGAGTCACGTGTTAGGTATGGGTGTTTGTAAATGTATGTTGGCTTGTCTAATGACGAATGTTTCGGCGCATTATAGCCCTCGTGTTGCTGACGGTTGGTTGGTTGTATTCAGATTATCTGGCGCCGTCAGCAACACGAGGGCTATAATGCGCCGAAACATTTTGTCATTTAACAAACCAACATACATTTACAAACACCCATGCCAACACGGGACTCGGAACCCGCAACCTCGCGGTCTAGAAGCCAGCACGCTAACCACTATACCATTTGGTCGGCTGTGTTGCTGACGGCGCCAGATAATCTGAAAACGACCAACCAATACATAACAGATTAAACACTCTGAAGTTAAGAATTATTTACCACATATTTTTCTGATAAGGATGTTTTTAATATTTAAAATTCGATGCCAACACCAAACACACGCTGACAACAGAAATTGCTCTACGTTAATGCGTATAAAAAGAACAATATCGGTCACCGCCTGACATTTGCGGTAACATCCATTAAATATGAGTTCAGGAAACGCAATAATAGTTTCTCGTTAAACAACAATGCAAAAAACGACTTCAAGAAAAGTATACCGGAGAAGGCAAAGAAAAATTTGGTGCGAAAATCTATATATAATAAACCAAAAAGGCCGCGAAGCAAGCTTGTACGTTAGAATTAGATTCCTTCCTGGTGAAGTTTACAACAATTTCTCATCATAAAGCTGTCAAAATGAATCAAAATTGTGTCACCCTTGAGACCAGCTTCACATATGTTGGAGAATATATATATATAAAAAAGAAGAGTATCACACATTTTTCTTCTCCGATTTTCCCTCCTCTTCTTCTACAGAAAACATCTCAGTGTCGTTGAATTTTATATTTATTCATTCACAGACACATAAAAAAAAAAAAAAAAAGCGAATAAATAGATATATTTCGCATGGGTTTTCGGTGTATGTTAAAGAATCTTCCTTGCTTATAAAAGGGGAAAATACGCAGAGCGTAACCGTGTTTTTTTTTTTTTTTTTTTTTTTTTTTTTTTGTCACACTCCCAAAAAAATTACGGAAGGTATTTTTCAATACTTTCCCACGACAAATATTTTCTCGAAGTTTATTTTGCGGGCTACATAAATTTCAACCTTTTTACTTTTCATTTTCTAGGAGTATTGGGTGAAAAAAAAAAAGGGGGGGGGGTGGAGGGTGAAAAATAACATCCCATTTTGACTTTTACTTTTTGAACCTTAATCCAAGCGACATGTTTATTATTTAGATTTACAAGCGCGTTGCCCGAATATTTATCTGTAAGGTTATTTATAGGGTCGCAATGCGGGATGAGAGATTACGGTAGTGAAAAAAAAAAAAGGAATTTGGCATTTAATTTTACTTAAAGGTAAATCTCTCATGTCTTTCGAGTTATTCCTAGATATTTTAGAATATATATATATTTTTTTTTAGAACCTTTGGGATTTAATAAATCTTTAATCTTTATGGAACTGGAAATAGAATTTTTATGGAAATATGAGAAATTAAATTTTTGTGGTTATCAGGGGAAAAATCGCATTCTCCTTGTTGAAATGTTTAATGTTATGAGATTTTTTTTTTTTTTTTTTTTGGGGGGGGGGGGTAATTTCAGGCGAAACATTATAATGTTGGTTGTTATTTGCAACACATATTCAAAGATCAGAAAGTTATGAGTTTTTCCTAGACAGCATATTTATTTTTTACTTAAATAAACGCAGAAAGTATTGCAGTTTTTGGTCATATCATTTACTTTAAAAGACAATTGAAATGACTTCTCGGACTTAGAAATAAAATCTTTTTTAAAATGTGGTAATCTTTAAATAATGGAACCTTTAGTTTTTTTTTTTTTTTTTTTTTTTTTTTTAATTGCATCAATATCTTTCTTGTCAAAAGCTTTAATGTTTTAAGAACAGTTTGGAGGTTTTCTTTGAAAGCGAAATATTTTAATCTTGGTTTTTGTGCACATCCTCAGGGATAAAAAAAAAAGTTTTGCGTTGATCAAGAAACTATATTTAATTTTTACTTAATCAGACAAAGAAAATATTTCGTTGTTGCTGTTTCTAATCTTCATGTCTATACTAAACTCCAACTTAACTTGACATCACTAGACGATAGATCTTCACCGTGCGCGTAGGCATTTAATCAATTTTGGCGGCCTGAAAGCATAATGCTCTCCAAACCACAACCCTTTAGAGAACAAAGAGCTTATAAGGTTTGGCGAGCATTATGTCTTCACTCCGCTAAAATGGATTAAATGCCTACGAGCACGGTGAAGATCTATCGTCTAGTGATGTCAAGTTAAGTTGAAGTTTAGTATAGCCTCGGCTGGACGAGATTCACTAGATTATTCATTTGCAAAAAATCGTAAACAAATAAGGGATGATCAAACAGGTCAGCGGATGTTTAGCTCTGACTGGTCTCAATGGGAGGACTTGCTGGACTTGCAACATCGGGGATAGGTCTGTCGCCTTCAGGTCCATATGTAGGAGAGTATCCCGGAGTTTTTTATTTTTTTATTTTTTATAAGAGCCATGCAATGGGAAGTGGGTCAAAAGTTGACCCAAAAAAGTGCAATTTCAAAATTCCTCAATTTTACCAAAATTTCTCATTTTTACCAAAATTTCTCATTTTTACCAAAATTTCTCATTTTTACCAAAATTTCTCATTTTTACCAAAATTTCTTAATGTAACCAAAATTTCTCAATTTTACCGAATGGGAGGGCCATTGGATTAACATAAAGTGAATTATTACATGGTTGGTTGGTTGTTTTCAGATTATCTGGCGTCGTCACCAACATGAGGGCTATAATGAGCCGAAACATTCGTCATTTGACAAGCCAACATACATTTACAAACACCCATGCCTTACACTGGACTCGAACCCGCAAGCTCGCGGTCTAGAAGCTAGTATGCTAACCACTATAGCGTTTGGTCGGCTGAATTATTACATGAATTATTGTTCAAAAAGTTATAACTTCAATTTTTTTTTCTTCGATGAAATTGATAAGGGGGAGAAGGGACAACCCCAGACACCTTAGGATGTGTGCAGGAGAGATCTGCTCATAATAAAGTTTGAGACAATTGGTATGAGATTCACAAATGCCTTGTAAAGTAAGACCGCTCAGATGACTACTGACAAAAGCAGGAGAGTGTCTAGGCACGTCTGTCGCAATTTAGAGCAAGGGATCTTTCAGGACGATCAGCACGATACCAAGAGTATGCCGGGGGGAACAAGCCAAGTCTGCTTATCGGAAAGTTTTCTGACAGAGAATAGCTCGAGGTATGTCAGAGAAGCAGTGGATCTCAATGTTTTTTGAGCACCCTCCTTCGCCAAGACATCAGTCTCCTCATTTCCCCATATGCCCACATGTGATGGGATCCACTGAAGGTGCACCTTACAAAGGGACGAGATATGCTTAAGTTTGTTGAAAATTTCGGTTCCAATCTTATCACCTTTGCTGTGCCAATTTCACAAATGGTGGATGGCACTACGACTGTCAGACAAAATCCTGATGGTCATAAGGTGCAAAAAACACTTGATATAGTGAGAAAATTTTTGTAGTTCGTGATAATATCATTCATTCCTAAATCCTTAATTCACTGCCGACCAAACGGTATAGTGGTTAGCGTGCTGGCTTCTAGACCGCGAGGTTGCGGATTCCGAGTCCTGTGTAAAGCATGGGTGTTTGTAAATGTGTGTTGGCTTGTCAAGTGACGAATGCATCGACGCATTATAGCCCTCGTGTTGCTGACGGCGCCAGATAATTTGAAAAAACCAACCTTAATTCACTTTGCGAGACAATTTCATACTAAAATCTATGCAAGCTGACTGATTTCATTGAAGGATTCCTGCTTTTACTTAGTAAGTTTCTTGAATAATAACATTTTGCATTGCTAAGAATAATTGTGGTCTATTCCTAGTTGACGTGCAAATATCGCCAAGCGAATTTGTCGCCAATTGGTGAGCTATAAAGTTTAATCCCATTTCTTAATTTGCTTTCTTAAATGCTTAATTTTCATAACTGCTGATTGATTATCTTTATCTTCCTTATGTTTTCAGTCGTCGTTTAGTACTAACGACCACTTTCAATTAGACGACACCTTGTAGATTTCGAATCAGCCGCCATATTGAAATGGAGACGTTTTGGTCTTTACGCCAACTTTTCAAAATCACGCCGATCCACCCACGTAAACTAGGAATTTACCATAATACCTTTAATATAAGTAACGTTTTTTAAACGAAAAAGTTGAGTGCAACAGACATTTTCACTCACTCTCTCCAAACATAAAACTGCTTTAAACGAACTCTTTATATTTTTAAAGCTAACTAACCTATAAATAAAACCGCGCAAAGCTCCTATTCCAGCCTCAAAAAGCATGAGAAGGCGACTTCATTTCAATAAGCGTCGGGCACATAAATCCGGAAAAACTAAGAACTTCTTTCCGAGAAGCAGCACACTGGAAGAATGGTCAACAGTTATTCAAATCCGACAATGATTTAGAAGTACGCGAAGCTTCGGAAATGGGCCGCCATCTTTATTGATGTCATACCGGCTGCAAATAGACGACTTTTGGGTTATTTATTACTAATATAAAAGCGGCGCGAAGGACATAAGGTGGATTGATTTATGCCCAGTGCGTGTGTCTGCTGGAAGTATGAATCTTTTTTTGTTCCATACTGTTCGTGGAAGTTATAGGCAACATGTGCAATGATCTGGTTTTGTGGTGTGTTGTGTTCGCTGGCCGTTAAGTGTGGTTTTTTTTTAAAAGTGGCGATCGTAAATTGTCAGAGGTTGTTTTATGACATGGGAATAATTGAAGGTTAGGTAGATTGAAATATGGAATTGATTCTACAATGTGGAAGGAATCGAGATCGATAATTTTCTTGGTGATATATTTTTATATCGTGCAGGTTATTTAAGGTATACATATACGTTGGACAATTTTTTTTTTAGTTCTTATGCCAGCGTGTCAAATTTTTGTGAGAATTGCAATAGCAAAAAATGTAATGTATTTGCACTAACAAAGAGTTAAAAAATTAAATATTTATTTAATTAATTGAATTTTAATTCACTAATTAAGGTCTAATTGCAACGATGATAAAATAATACCTAATTAATTTTGAAACAAATTTCTTACTGGAAATTAAAGACAAGGTATTGATACACGGGCCCAAGCAAAATATAATGAATTACTTAAATATTTTTTAAATTTTAACTTTTAACATGAAAAGTACTAGAAAAAATAAAAAAATTCCAAAAATAAAAATATTCAAAAATACATAAATAAATCTATTTTTTACCAAAATTTTTGTTAACAGCTAGGGCCCGTGCTCTAAAATTTTATCTAAATTACACAGTTTAAATTTTAAAAATCAGTTAAATAACTCTTAAGATATCACCGTTGGAGTACGTTCACTCAACAATGAAAAGTAGTTCTCCAGAAATTGAGTTCAAAGTTTTCGACATTTTCTTTTTTCCAATATGTTTTAAACGTCGACCTTTACGAAATTGCATGTGATTAAAAAAGTATTTTAACTATAAGATAGTTATTGGTATCATTTTAAAGATAATGAATTGGAAAACATTTTAGAATGAAAAAAACAAAAATGTCTGTTTGGGTCAATTTTTGCGATTCTCAACGTATATGTATACCTTAAGTAGGTGTAAATTTGTGAATAATGATTTTTGTTCACTACTACTAAGCGTAAAACTGTATCATTAGCCGAATCCAGCATGACCTAGGAGTGTGGAACATCGCACAACTTTCAATTACACTATATAATTATTGGTCAATGCAGGAAAACATGGTGTTACTTACCATTTTCATATTTTCACTCATGGCCAGTTCAAAAATGGCCAGTTTGGTGATATTTTTGGCAATAATTTTTACATAAGAAGAAGAAAAAAAAGAAAAACCCACTCTTTATAAATGGCAAAATTGGTGGTTTTATTCGATAGAGATTACAATGTACTTGCTAGTGCGTTAAAGGAAAAAAAATCAATCGTTGAGGGACGATGCTCAAGGGCAGAGTGCTCTGTGTTAAAGGAACTCGTTTTTCAACTTTTCACGCTTTTATCTCATTTTTATCAGAGCTTCGGAGGTGGGAAAGTTTAGAACACCTTCAGAGGCATTACCACAGCGATTTTGAACAAAATAGTTAGAGCTGTTTTTTAGCAATCATTGAAAAACATGATTTTTTCAATGGTAGCCACCTTATAAGCATGCTCGATTTTGACGAAAACCTTAATGGTAGGTCTTTGGGCCATCTAAAAACCCGCACACCAAATTTGAACATCGTAGGTCAATTTGTTCAGGAGTTATGCTGACCACGTACACACAGACATTAATTTTTTTATAAATCACTTTTTTGAAATCAGGATATTCCAAAAAGTGAAGAAGTACAGGGGAAGGGGAAAAAAAAAAAAAATTTGACTTTTTTTTTTGACCGAATACTATACTTCCATTACCTTACGTATACATTTGGGTAATTGAAAGTAAAAAGGGAACGAGTTTCATTTCTGGTGATTCAACTGTTTGCTTACTTTAAGAAGGATCGCCGGGTTGGTTGGTTGTTTTCAGATTATCTGGTGCCGTCAGCAACACAAGGGCTATAATGCGCCGAAACATTCGTCATTAGACAGGCCAACATACATTTACAAACACCCATGCCTAACACGAGACTCAAACCCGCAACCTCGCGGTCTAGAAGCTAGCACGCTAACCACTATACCGTTTGATCGGCGAAGGATCGCCGGGCTATACCTGGACCCATAGGCTTAAATAGTACATGGGTATATATATCATATACTGGACCCATAGACAGAGGCGCCAAAATTTTCAGTTTTACCACGGAGGCGAGACTCAGTGAATAAACTCAATATGGGAAGAGAGGTCCAAAATTTTGGTACACCTCTTTTTTCATGGTCTACCTCCCTACTGAATACATGAACTTGTAATCTCATTATTACAAAATCACTTGCTCCAATATCATACAATACTTTAAAATATATATTTTTATACGAAATTGCACAAAAAATGATGCCAGCACATTTTAATAATCCGAAGTGATTTTCCAATATTTCTGAAAAATTGCATTTTATATACAATACACTCGAAAAAAAAAAATAAAAAAAAAATAAGGAAATAATTCAAATATAAAAACATTTAAAAACGTATTTACATGTATAGCATTAGAGATTTTTGGAGCGGGGACGAAACGATACCTTTGCCCCGTTGTTGGTGAAACAGTGAGCGTTCACTCCCTTTGTACACGTGTATTGGACGCCTATGCTCATTGGAGGTCGGAAATATCGATCAAAATAAATATCGATACTATATTATTGCATAGGAAAAAATATCGATATATCGATACAATTTTTTTTTTTTTTTTAGAGTTTTTCGGGGCAAATTTCTACTTATCATAAATTCATGCCAAAATTATTTTAATAGATAAATTATAAAAATTGTTTTTTATAAATAAATTATATTATCAATCAGAATAAATAAAAAACATTTTGATGTCAATGCATAAATTCATATTTATTTTTAACACGATTGGATGCCAAACCACGAGAGGACCATTAGGTGTGATGCGGAAATTCGATGCAAGGCCAATGACTGTGTTTAGTTTCTATGAAGCAAATCCATAGACACCAGCCGAACCTAAAATGTCTCGAGTTGCTGATTCCTCCGCGCGAAAAAGGCCTGGAGTGCAAAGGGTTAAAGAAGAAATTTTGAAAAGTAGTTTATTGCATATTTTTCTGATAGAGATGTTTTTAATATTTAACATTAGATGCAAATTCCAGGCACACGCTGGCAATAGAAACGGAGGTAAGTTAATGACTATTAATAAATGATCTTATCTTTCTATTACATCATGTTTTCTTTTTTGTTGGGGTGCCAATTTAACTGCCTCTCAGACAAGTCCAAACCTTAGTTTTGAAGTTTTTGAAAAGGGGATAAAGAAAATCGAAAAAAACACATGGAACTTCAACACGATCATCAAAAAACAAAAAATTTTAGAAAATATCGATGTATCAGTGACTTTTATCGATATTTTTACAATCGATATATTTGTTAAAATATCGATAAAAATATCGTCGTATCGATATAACGCCGACCTCTAATGCACATAGACCCAATGCCTTATTTGTTTGGGTACAATGGCTTCTGAAGAATTGCTTTAAAACATAAGAGCTCTTATAATAGTAATAAAGTATAATTAAAAATGGAAGGTAAGATAGCCAATATTATTTTTAATTAATTTTAAATCCTTTTTACTAACTTCGATTTTGTGTGTGTCGATAGGAGGTAAATCTGCGAAGACCTAATTAACCTCTTTGCCATCATCCAATTGGCCTGAAACTTGGCAGATAGATTCGATGTCGATGACAATGCTTTGTATCAAATTTTGGGGCTGTTACTGTCACTAAAAGGTTGCTTTTATGGAATACTAATAAACCGATTTGCCCTCATCCAATCGCGTTAAAATACTATTGAACCGATCATTGTTGAAAATCTTTACTGTGACCAAAATTTTTTGTAATAAATAAGTAATAAAATTACTTCAATCAGAATTAATAAAAGATATTTGGATGTGAGAGCATAAATTCACTTTCATTTTTAACAAATGAAATTTGAAACGTAGTTTGACGCACATTTCGCTGATAGAAATGTTTTTGATATCGGCGCTGTGTTAATGAATATAATAATAGTTTAAAAAACTAAAAAACACGTTTTAATAGAAAAGTTAATTAAAAAGTAGAATTTTTTTAAAAATAAGTTTGAAATAAGAATAGAGTGATTAACAAGAAATATTTATTTTTTCGTAAAAAAGAGTGGGGTGCTTGATGTCAATTGTTGAAAATATTTTATGACAGATATTTGTAAAAGTAGAGCCATTGAGAAAATATCTTAAAAAAGCACCTGACGATTTTTTAAGATAAAATAAATATTTCTTGTTAATCGCTCTATTCTTATTTCAAACTTATTTAAAATTATTTTCTACCTTTTAGTTCACTTTTCTATTGAAGCGTGTTTTTTAGTTTTTTAAACTATTAATTATTTTCTACTTTTTAGTTTGGTTTTCTATTAAAGCGTGTTTTTTAGTTTTTTTGAACTATCAATTATTTTTGTTGCAAACTATAATTTTTTTTAGTTAAGTGTACAAAACTCTCCAGTTGTCCCTGCCAATAGTCACATACTTGTCTCAAATTTAAGTCATGTGTATGCCTTAGTATACGCCGTATTACTCGGCACAAAACACTACCGTGTCTCTGAATATAAAAAATCACTAATCCTGAAGATCCTGGTAAGGATAATGCGACTAAAAAAAACACGCTTTCTATTAAAGCGTGTTTTTTAGTTTTTTAAACTACTAATTATTCAATTGTGAAACGTGAATGAAACTCCCTATTAGTTGTTCCGGCTACTAGTCATATGCTTATCTCAATGATCAACTCATGCATGTCTCAGTACACGTCATATTAAGGTGAAACCGCGAATAGCTCATTAATTCGTATCCACATGTACATGGAAAACTGTGGTATTTCTAGAGCTAATCCTTGCAATCCAGAGTTCCAACCAGATTAAATCAAATGGTTTTTTTCTCATAAAAAAAAAATAAAAAAAAAGTTAAAGAATAATTTAAAATTGTATTTTTATTTATTTATAATTAGATTTTTCTAATTACTAGGGGCTTCGCCCCCTGCTCGCTAACGCTCGCCAACCCCCAAACGCCTCGCTGCGCTCGGTGCCGATCGAATTTGTGGTTAAAACATCTTGCTGAGTTCGAATAGGTTTGCCAGCCATAAAAAATTTCATAAAAATTTTATAAATTTAATATAAGGCCTAATAAAGAAAACACCCAAATTGTAAGTTTCATAATAGAAAGTTAAATATACTATCCGCCGACATTCTGACTTAAAACTTCATTAGCTATGCCCTTACATTGAAGTCCTAATATTTTTTTATTTATTCGGATAAGTCGCCCCGTTAGAGAACGACGTCTAACGTGAAGCATTTTCTGGATAGAAATACTTCAAAATAATAATTACTCTAATACAAAAATGCTTCAGAAAAACAGAAAAAATCAACTTTGAAACGAAGAGTTTAAAAAGAGCTTTAAAATTAGCAACGGGTTTGTTGTTTACATACGTAAGGATAGCTTTAAAATTAGCAACGGTTGGTTGGTTGGTTGAACCCCCGAGCAGCCGGTTTGTTGTTTACATACGTAAGGATGTTGCCAATCATATATTCAAAATCATTGAGGCTTTGTAGTAGCTTAATGATGAAAAATATTGAAATTTAACTAATTAATAAAGTGTTAATAAATTATTTTGGCACGTTTTGGCAAATCTACAGCTTATTTCCTTTAAAATGACACCTTGATCATTGAAATTGGTTGAGCAGTTTAGGCGGACGGACTAACCCCAAAAAACGTATTGCCTATTAAATATATAGATTTGATGTTGTAAATGACTTCTATTTTTAACTGAGCAACTCAACTTTTTTTCTATTATTTTTTAAGAAAATAATTCACTAAATGAAAAATTATATGAATACAATAGATGGAATAAGTTCGAATGTATTTTAAAAGAAATCTTGCAATTAAAGACTATTGGGAAGTTTTTATAAGTAACAAAAATAATTTTTATATTAAACTAACAGATATATTAATGTTTTATAATAATTCAAAATTATTAATTAAACTTAAATTATATGCTGCATTTTAAATTTGTTTTTAAAATAGAGGTTTTGTGTTTTAAAAACTTATTTCTAAGCCTTAAATGTATCATTTTGAACAACTTATCACAGTTACTGAAGAATCAAAGAGCAATATTCCATGTATTACGCAGTAAACAATTACTATTGTATTATATTGTATACTGTTACGAATTTTTCCACTGAGGCAATGATGGCACAGTTTTCACGGTTTAAAAATATTTATTCTCTCTTCAGAAAACTCACAAAATTTATTCACAGGCAACAGTTTAATTACTCTCAAGCTTCAACACAAGCTTCAACGAAAATAACTTCGAATTCAGCGATTATACAAGCTCACCCCAATAGGTAAACAAAGCGATCAGCTTTCAACGGAGTCCCGAAGTCAATCTGAAAACTTTCCCGTTCTCCAGTCCTTTATATACAAGCGCGTGAGACATTCTCGAAATTTCCAGCCAATTTATCGGAAACGAAATATCTCGAAACTTCTCGATTACTTTAGGTGCTGCCACCTTTTTCTAACTTGTATAATCGCTATTAATTACTAAATAAAATAGGATAAAAATAAATTATAATAGAATTTTGAAATAATACGTCACTATTTACAATATATACAGACAATTTGTGCAACATTTCCCCCTTCTTAAAGACTGCACGTCCCGGGCAGTGAAGTCCTTAAGCCATTCAATGACTTCTACCATAATATGGAGCTAGCCTATTGTAGTGTACAACTCTAGGTTTACAGGAAGGTGTCCGTTGAATTCTCACCACGACGTCGTTGATCTTCTTAAGGATCCCATACGGCCCTTCCCAGTTCGTCTGGAGCTTAGGGAAGAGTCCTTTCCGACGTTTGTCACCTTCCTGGAATGAACGGTCCATGGTCTTGGCATAGTACCGGATCTTCATGCGCTCCGTCCTGATGTTGTTTCTCTCTCTGACGAACCGATGTACGGCTTCCAAACGTACCTGCAGATCATCTAGATACTGGACAGGCGAGGAAGGAGTGTCCTGTGGTTGTCCAAAGAGGAGGTTGCTGGGGAGCCTAAGGTCTCTTCCACACATCGTTAGAGATGGAGAAAATCCGGTGGTCTCGTGAGTTGCACTCCCGTATGCCAACAGAAGCGGTGAAAGTTTCTGATCCCCATCTTGCTGGTTATATGATTTTGAGATTGCGTCCGAATCATCCGAGGGTGCAGCTGATAGATCCCGGGACCTCCGTTCGATGCTTGTAACAGGAGCACGGATGTCGATTCCTTCGTCACTAACTTTGTCCATTTCCACATGAACCACTTCCTGGGAGGGTTTCATCAACGTCGCTTTCTTCGGTTCTCTCTCCGAGGCTGGAGAGGTACTTTCCATAGATGTGGACTCTTCAGCATTCTCTATGACATTGTCTTCATGAGCTACAATCCGATATACGCACAGCTCTTTCATGTCTAGATCGTGCAAAGGAACTTCGCCTCTCCATGTTTGCAGCTGGCTTTTCTCAAAATTCAGCGTAATTCCATTTTTCTTCAAAAAGTCTAGTCCGAGAATGCACGGATCTACAATTTCGGCAACATAAACGGTGTGCTTGTAGGTGTTAAATCCAAGGGCAATGTCCACTTGCAATTTCCCATGAACAGAGATATTACCACCAGACACAGTTTGTAGAGAAACAGAGGGCGCTGTGTAGAGGAGTCGGCTGTTCAGGCGACGAGCCACGTCCGTCCTTACGATCGTTACGTTCGCTCCCGAATCGACGATTAGACGACATGGAGTTCCGTTGATCTCCCCCTTCACGAATAAACCCTGGTTTCCTCCTTGTCGGGATGAAACGTGGAAACGACTGGTCGGGGCTTCACCTGTTCTACATTGCAGCTTCTGCCCTGCGAGATGACATCTTCTTAGATTCAGTTGTGGAGAATCCGTGGTAGTGTTATCCCTTCTCTTTTTCAAATCAAGGCAGTTTCGTCGTAGATGCCCTTCCCGTTTGCAGTGCCAGCAAATGACTCTGGTCCTTCGATCCCTGGCTCCGGGATAGCTTCTCATCATTCTATCAATTTTGCTCTCCAGTTCTCGAAGCTTACTGGTGACAAAGTCAGAAGAATCCTCGGCTAATACACCACGCACATATCGTCGGTCTTTTCCAGAAGCTAGCTGCGCGACTTCTACTCTCATGGCGTACACGAGGGCCGACTTCAGGTTTTTGTTTTGGGATAACCTTACCGCCTGCTGCACATCGGGATCTTGAATAGCGTCGATGAAATACTGCAGCGAAAGATCATCTCGTACATCCGGGGGACAGTCTGGGAAAGCGAGGAGCGACAGTCTTTCTATATCTGACGCCAACTCTTGAAGAGTTTCATTGGCCTTCTGTTGTCTCACTTTCAATTGCAGTCTGTTGTAATCCTTTAGATGCTGCTCCCCAAACCTTAACTCCAACGCACTTGCCAGCGCCACGAATTCTCCCCGCTTCTCTTCAGGTAGTGTCTGTAAAATGTCAGCAGCTTCACCTCTAAGAGATGCTGCGAGATGGAATGCCTTCGAAGTATCGTCCCAACCATTCGCGGAAGCAATCATTTCAAATTGCGTTTGATAAACGCGCCAGGACGACTTCCCATCAAAAGGGGCCACTTTGATGTTAGAGCGCGGCGCCATAAAGGGGATGGAAGCGTTATCCCAATTAGGTGAAGCTATGGCCACAGCTTCACGCGTTTCCATTTTTCGCAGCCTTTCTTCAACAACGTCAATGAATCTATCTTGCTCTTCCTTTAAGGTGGAAACTTTTTCTTGCATGGTGGAAACTTTTTCTTGCACAGTGGAAACTTTTTCTTGCACGATGGAAACTTTTCCGTTAAACTCCTCAAACTTTTCATCAACTTCCTTTCTTACTGCATTGAATACTTCTTCTTTCACGGATAGCAGAACATTTGAGGTAGTTTCTATTATGGTTGATTCCACCATTGAGGCTAGCTCCATCTTCATTTCTTCTTTGATTTCATTCACTGCTGCAGATGTTGTTTCACACTTGGCGGCTAAAGCTCTAATCTCCGATGATGTAGTGGCAATTGCGGCGGCGGTGGACTCTTGGCCGGCTTTCATTTCGGCTGCGGCAGTTTCTTGGCAGGCTTTCATTTCTTTCATTTCGGCTGCGGCGGTTTCTTGGCAGGCTTTCATTTCGGCTGCGGCAGTTTCTTGGCAGGCTTTCATTTCGGCTGCGGCAGTTTCTTGGCAGGCTTTCATTTCTTTCATTTCGGCTGCGGCGGTTTCTTGGCAGGCTTTCATTTCGGCTGCGGTGGTTTCCTGCTGGGCCTTCATTCCAGCAATCATTTCCATCAACTGCTTCATTTGGTCTTCCATCATTCCTCTAGTTGTCGGCATTCAAGATGACTTGACCCCACTTCTGACACCACTGTTACGAATTTTTCCACTGAGGCAATGATGGCACAGTTTTCACGGTTTAAAAATATTTATTCTCTCTTCAGAAAACTCACAAAATTTATTCACAGGCAACAGTTTAATTACTCTCAAGCTTCAACACAAGCTTCAACGAAAATAACTTCGAATTCAGCGATTATACAAGCTCACCCCAATAGGTAAACAAAGCGATCAGCTTTCAACGGAGTCCCGAAGTCAATCTGAAAACTTTCCCGTTCTCCAGTCCTTTATATACAAGCGCGTGAGACATTCTCGAAATTTCCATCCAATTTATCGGAAACGAAATATCTCGAAACTTCTCGATTACTTTAGGTGCTGCCACCTTTTTCTAACTTGTATAATCGCTATTAATTACTAAATAAAATAGGATAAAAATAAATTATAATAGAATTTTGAAATAATACGTCACTATTTACAATATATACAGACAATTTGTGCAACAATACATTAAATTTAAAAAGTAATAGTATCTCTGAATAAAATATTAAAATTTAATATAATCTGAATCTTCACATAAGTAGCAACAATTATTTATTTACTTAGTTTAAATTATTTTCAAAATAAATATCAATTGTTATTTTAACATAAATTATTCTAGTTTATGTCAAATTTCGTTTATAAATATGTATACATGTAATTAGTAAAGGATTTGAAAAAAAAAAAAAAAAACACGTTTTTTTTAAAATTGTTTTTTAGAATAATACGGTTTTTTTTCTTGGTTTTTTTAGAAAAATAACCAGGTTTTTTCCCAACCCTGTTTTTGGAGGAAAATCGGAGAATTTTGGGTGTTTTTTAAAATTTTTTTAGGGTAAATTTAAAAAGTAATAGTATCTCTAAATAAAATATTAAAATTTAATATAATCTGAATCTTCACATAAGTAGCAACAATTGTTTATTTACTTAGTTTAAATTATTTTCAAAATAAATATCAATAAAATTTATTTGAACATAAATTATTCTAGTTCATGTCAAATTTTATTTATAAATATGTATACATGTAATTAGAAAAGAATAAAAAATAAAAAAAAAAAACGGTTTGAACAAAAACAAGAAAAAAAAAACCCGGTTTAAACAAAAACAAAAAATAACACCAAACCCACGTTTTTTTTTTTTTTTTTTTTTCTTTTTTAAAGAAAAAAAAACGGGTTTTTCTTGGTATTTTGGAAAAAAAAATCTGTTTTTTCTCAACTCTGTTTTGGAGGAAAATCGGAGAATTTCCGGTGTTTTTCTAAATTTTTTTTAGTGATCAGCGAAAAATATAAGTACAATTTTAAGAATTTTAGGCAGAAACAAAAATTTAAGGAATACAAGATATTTTAGGGTGAAAGCGACCCTTAATAAATCTGAACGTTCCATACTGGTACAATCATCTTCTACTAACACCACGGACAAGTAGTAACTGATTTGAAGAGCAGAGCAAGCAGGAACTGTCGCGTGTTGGCCGGATGCTAATTCAATCACAATCCTCACGATTTGCGCTATTTAGACGCGAATTAGAGCGACTGGAATGAGAAGTGGAGTTGCACATCGGGATATAATTGCACGAACCGTTGGACCACGCATGTCAGTGTCGGATGGAACCGGATTGAACCGGTTCTATTGCTCTCCGGAATATGTATCGTGTCCGGGGACGTAAGGAAGGGTTTCAGTTGTAGATGGTGGGGAGGAATCACCATGGATTTAACTACGACAAATGGGCTCTAGAGATGGTAGGGGTTAGTTGAGTAAGACAGTTGATGAAGGGAACCTTAACGGCTGGATGAACGGACGGTTGGGATTGCACGATTGATGCAATTGTGAGCATGCGCTGTGGAGTGAAAATTTTAGGTTCCCTTATATGGGAATAGTAACAGGGTTCATACACGGATTTTGAAAAGTATACTAGGAGTGTGGAACATCGCACAGCACAGCCTTCAATTATCTCTATAATACTAATCATTGCGTTCAAATTTGATTTTGAATTGTGGTACTCACCGTTTTCGTATTTTCATTTATTTAAATAAAAAAGACTAGTTTGGCGATATTTTTGGCAATAATTTTTTTTATATGGGAAAAACAACAACAACCAAAATAAATAAATAAACACCCGCCACAAAGGCAAAATTGGTGATGTTATTCGATACACATTACATTATCCTTTCTTGTGCGTGAAACAGAGGGTAATCAATCGATGATGGGTGATACTCAAGGGCAGACAACTCTGTGTTAAAGGCATTCGTTTTTCAACCTTTTTTACCACATTTCTACAGGGATTCTGGATGTGGGGACGTCTAGAACATCTTAAGAGGCATTATCGCAGAGATTTCAATCAAAATCGTTTGATCCGTTTTATTAGCAATTGCTGAAAAAAATGATTTTTTTATAATTTCAATCTCATGCGCATGCGCAATTCTGACGAAAACCTTAATGGTAAGTCCTATGGCCACCACCAACCTGTAAACCAAATTAGAACATCTTAGGTCAATTCGTTCGGGAGTTATACTGACCATGTACACACAGCTATTTTTTCTAGACCCCTTTTTTGAAGTCAGGATGTTCCAAAACGTGGAGAAAAGTAAAAAATTAAAAAAAAAAAAAATTAAAAAAAAAAAAAAAAAATTAAAAAAAAAAAAAAAAAAAAAAAAATAAAAAAAAAAAAAAAAAATTTGCCCGAAAATAATACTTTCATACCATATGGTGACATATTGGTAATTAAAAGTAAAAAATAATTAGTTTTTACGAATTTTATAATAAACTTTTGAATTTTTTTAAAGACCTCTGTGAAATTTTAAGCGACAAAAATTATTTTTCACACCTAATTATAAAAATCAAACAGCATTTGAATAGAATTTTTTTTCAAAAATTCATCAAAAGCAAAAAATTAAAAAAAAAGATATAATCATAAAATTGTTGTTTTTATTTTCTAATTAAAAACTTCTTTTTATAATCTTCCCCATAAGGTTCAGCAATTAAATGAAGGTTCCATGCAAGTCCTTAAGAGGGCACATTTTTATCTGCTTCGAAATTTTGAACTGATGTTTATTTTTCTTCAGATAACATTTTCAAATTATTCTACTAGCACGTATACAGCACATTATGAAGATCTATTAATTACTACAGACAAGAGATGATTATAAACAGGGAAACTTAATGAATGTACTGTCATATATTCTTGATTAAAACACAACAGGGTTTTATCAAATTCAGAGGGTTGCTATGAATGCGTTTTTTTATATTATATTTTAACTTAATATTTGTTTTTACTTAAATTATCCATATTTTTTTTTTTTTAGAATTTTTAAAATTAGATATTTTGATAATATAAATCATGTAAAATAAAAATTAATCAAGTTTTTTGCTTGTATTTCATAATCTTTTTAATTAACTATAAAAATTGTAAGACTTTAGTCTCTCAACAAAACCACCACTTCTAGTATTGTGAAGCGGTTTATAAATATTTTTTTTGCGATGTTTACCTTAGATTAAAATAATTAATCGAAATTAATTATATAATTCCAAAAAAAGTGCTACATAAATTCGAAATCGTAACGATTAAAAGTTTTTTATAAAAATAATAATAGGTGTTGAGAGAGATTTTATTTTTGCTTCTTATGAAATAAAGAAAAGCTTTTTGAAGAAGATAGGAAACACCAATTTTAACACTCTAACGTGCTTAATATTTTTAGGACATAAGGGCTTTTTCATACAATGAGCTTAATTTTATATAATGAAACGGGTTTTTACAACTGTGTAAAAATGACATATAATGCCAGAAGCAATCACCTCAAACTTTACTTTTATCTTTAAGTTAATTTTTTGAATTTCAAAATAATGAAAATGTAACTAGGGGTGTTTTGTTTTGAAACCACCGACTGTCTATTTCTGCCACTTATAAAGTGCTTAACACAGCCAAATACGTCTCGTAATTTTGAGCATCTAGAAGAATACGAGATCGAAATCTTCTCCTCTCTCCGACCCCACCACACCAACGAGAGGACATTGAGGTCACGACAGATTTAATGTGCACCAGCCCCCATTAGGTACACACCGATATTTGGCGGACCGAGGACAGAACCCGCAACCCTCCTGTTACGAGCTCGATACTCTACCGCCTAAGCTATCGGGAGCCCCTACTAGGGGTGTGAAACATCTCAAAATTTTCAATTACATTATAATATTGATGTCGATTTGTCTCATATACCGTTTTTACATTTTTATCATTCATTTAGAAATCAAGGGGTGTGGAACATAGCACAACTTTAATTTACACTATATTACGGATATGGATTTGTGTCATTCACCGTTTTTATACTTTCATCATTCATTGGGAAAAATGGCCAGTTTGGGGATATTTGTTTGCGATAATTCTTATATAAGTCTTAAAGAAGAAGAAAAAAAAAAACTGTTTCAAAATGATGATCTAGGCGACATACTTTTTGATAATCCCTATATTATCCTTTGTTAAAGCGAAACTGAGGGGAGAAGAAAAAACGATCCTAGGTGAGGTATGCTCAAGGCAAGAGAACTATGCATTGAAAGCATTCGTTTTTCAACTTTTTATGCCATTAAAACAATTTTTGAGGGAATTTCGAAGGTGGGGATGTTTAGAACAGCTTAAGAGGCATTACCACAGAGATTTTTTATCAAAATTGTTAGAGCCGTTTTTTAGAAATCATTGAAAAACATGATTTTTTCAATGGCCACTACCTTATGCGCATACGCGATTTTGACGAAAACCTTAATGTTAGGTCCAATGGTCACCACTAACCATCATTCCAAATTTGAACATCATAGGTCCATTTTTTCGGGAGTTATGCTGACCACAGACATACACACAGACAGTCATTTTTTCTAGATCACTTTTTTGAAATCAGGATGTTCCAAAACGTAGAGAATTGCAAAAAAAATTGATTTTTTTTTACCGAATACCATACTTTTATTACCCTATGCATTACATATAGGTAACTGAAAGTAATAAAATTTAAAAAATATGGTTCATGATCCACACAATGAAATTACTATCGCAATTGACACACACACACACACACACACACACACACACACACACACACACACACACACACACACACACACACACACACACACACACACACACACAATCGAAGTTAAAATAAAGGATTTAAAAAAACTTAAAAAATCTTTTGAATAAAGTATGCTCAAATTAGAGATATTACAAATTACAGATGGCGTTAATTTAAATTTTACGATATTTTGTTGTTTCTTGACAGCACATTTTCCGCAAGAAAATTGAGGAAAGTTAATGAGTTATAACAATATATTTGACTTTTTCAATTTTGTGTAGCGCAAAATCTTTAGAAAGTTGATAAAATATCGCGACTATTTCGAATCTTTCTCGAAATAAACTTTCAGCTGTATCTCTTCAACAACGTTTACCGACAGTTTCCCATCTTCTTTCAAATTTCGAACTCAGTTTCCTCCAGAAAGGAGGAAGGAGAAAGTTACAGTTAAAAAGTCGAAATTTTAAACTTTCGGGTAAGAAAAGAGTGAAGGAAGCGAGATTTTCTCCCCCCCCCCCCTTCACAAAAAAAAGAAAAGTAAATCCTAGGTCGCAAACGATAAAAAGAAGCAAATAGAAACCCCGTCCGTGGAAAAAGATTACAGTTTACAAGACAGCTCCATGGGTGGGATATCAATACGACAGGAAAAACGTGGTCTATCACATACGGGGGAGAAGGGGGGGGGGGAAGAGATAGAGTAAAGTTGAGGGGAATGGGTGCTGCAGCATCAGTCAAACCGTGAATACACAGAGAGCGAGGGCTTTATAAAAATAATCTCGCGGTTTGTAACCATGGATACAGAGTGTCATAGGTCTGAAGACACGGCAGAGAGCGATAGGGCAGAAAGAAATCGGAAAGAAAAGTCACCGAAGATTCCCTAAGAATGGTTTTGGGACTTGCTTCGAGAAGAATTGCAAGCGAAGGAGTTGGCGAAACTACGAAAGATGAGGACGACTTCTGAGAATAAGTTCGAATTTCGAAGGTGTTTGCAACTTCTGGAGGGTACTGCCAAACTTTAGCATCTCGAATAGGAATTAGGGGTGTGAAACATCGTGCAACTTTCAATTACACTATAATACTGAAGTGGATTTGTGTAGTTTGTATATTTTAATCCTTCAATTGGAATAAATGGCCAGTTTAGCAATAATTCTTGTAGGGGTTTAAAAAAAAAAAAAAAAAAAAAAAAAAAAAAAAAAAAAAACTTTGATATACTTTTCGATAATCCTTATATAATCCTTTATTATAAGCGAAACTGAGAGGAGAAGAAAAAACGATCGTTGATGAGGTATGTTCAAGGAAAAAGAGAGCACTGTGTTGAAGGCATTCATTTTTCAACTTTTTACTCCTTTAAAACATTTTTACGGGAATCTCGGAGGTGGGGATGTTTAGAACACCTTAAGAGGCATGACCACAGCGATTTTTATCAAAATCGTTTGAGCCGTTTTTTAGAAATCATTGAAAAACATGATTTTTTCAATGGCAGCTACCTTATACACATGCGAGATTATGCGAAAACCTTAATGGTAGGTCCCATAGACACCAGCAACCCGCATACCATATTTGAACATCATCGGGAGTTATGCTGACCACCCTACCACACACTCTTTCGTTAAACGAGTACCAAAAACCGCCAAGTCTGAAAGTAGGCTCTGTTAACACAGAGCTAATATATATATATATACGAAAATATTATTTTGACCTCTTGGATTTTTATTTTTAAATCCTTTATATTAACTTTGAGTTTCTGTATCGATGGTGGGGAAAATCTGCGGAGGCCTAACTAACCCCCTTGAGTCATCCAATCGGTTTGAAACTTGGCAGATAGATTCGATGTCGATGACAATGCATTCTATCAAATTTAAGGGCTTTATCTGTTACTAAAAGGTCGCTTTTACGGAATACTAATAAACTAACTTGCCGTGGTTGGTTGTATTCAGATTATCTGGCACCGAAAACATTCGTCATTAGACAAACCAACATACATTTACAAACACCCTTGCCTAACACGGGACTCGGAACCCGCAAACTCGCGGTCTAGAAGCTAGCACGCTAACCACTATACCGTTTGGTCGGCCATAACTTGCCGTGATCCAATCAAGCTAAAATAGCATTTAAAGGAACGTTGAAGAAACCTTTTTCTGTGGCAAATTTTTTTTTTTTAATAAATAAATAATAAAATTACTTTAATCAGAATAAATAAATGATATTCGGCTGTGAGTGCATAAATTCACTTTCATTTTGAATAAATAAATTTGAAAAACGTAGTTAGCCGCACATTTTACTGATAGAAATGTTTTTAATATTTTAAATTAGATGCAAACACCAAAAAACACGCTGTTTACGAAATTGGCGCTGTGTTAATGAATATAAAATTTGGCAATGCATATAAAGAATTTATATTAACAAATTTGTTTTTATGGGTTATATTAATATTCACGGGTTCGGGGATTGCTAAAACAACCTTATCACGGATGGAATAGTTATTAGTTTGAAATGAGATATCGCAGTTATTTGGCGATGTTTATCTGGTACCCGTCTAACGGAAGAGTACCGAACACTTTGACAGGAATGACCGACAACCGATGCGGAACCAATTCGATGATATATCCAATTCAATTGTGGAAAACAGAATTTGCACTGTCCTCCTCTGTTTAGACGAGTGTGTTAGACGGGTACCAAATAAAAATCGCCAAATTGCAGCTATAACTCATACTAACTAAGAAACCTTCAAATCATTGGCTTAAGGGGGTCCAATACCGAAATTTTTTCAAAAATCCCAATTTTTTTTTTCTGATTTTAAAAAATAGTTCATACATTCCTGAAGAGAATGATGTTTTTATCTTATTCCTCCTGTGATTAGAACGCCACAAAATTATATGTGATTTAAACATCACTAATGGGCGTAACACCTTGAAGCGTCTGCTTAAAGTGCGTTTTTCGAGCACTAGTGTTTTTCACAGATGTTGCATATTCAAATCGATATATCTCCAGAACCATTAACAATTGGCTATTCAAATTTTGGGAGCATTTAATTTATATATTTTTAAATATTTTGTCTTCGCAGAATTTTATTTTTTTAATTCTGTTTTAAAATATAACATTTAGCGTAAAAGATAACATAGAAAAAAGCGAAAATTTCAATATTTTAACTTTGAGAATTTTTTTATTTTTTTTTTAATTCACCTATCAAAATTCTGTGAAGACAAAATTTTCTTTATATAATTATGTATGACAGAAAGCTTTCAATTTGAAATTTTTTTTATTTTTTCTCGACTTATATCAAAATACGCAAACATCAATTATTATGGATTTTTCTTGGTTTTTAATTTTTTTTTTAAATAACTAAACGCAATATTTAAAAAAACATTTTCTCAAAGATATATAAATAGTATCTCATACATAAAATAAATTTTTGACATAAAAATGTACATAAATAAAGTTTTTTTGATTTTCGGTATCGGACCCCCTTAATCCTAGTATACGTCACAAGGTGGATTTGGAGACATGGGCGATGTTCGGTGACATTTGGAATTCATGGTATGTGTACGTATTTGCCATTTTCGGGTTACGAATTTCTATTTTTTTACCTACGCTAGTTTTTGGTGGTAATCGTAAAAACGTTACTTCGGCATTGGCCACAGTTTGGAGACGCGTCATTTCGAGGTTGACAATATTTTTTAAAATCGCGCCAAGCGTGTTACGTATACTAGGTTGGTTGGTTGTATTCAGATTATCTGGCGCCGTCAGCATCACGAGGGCTATAATGCGCCGAAACATTTCGTCATTTGACAAACCAACATACATTTACAAACACTCATGCCTAACACGGGACTCGAACCCGCAACCTAGCGGTCTAGAAGCCAGCACGCTAACCACTATACCGTTACGTATACTAGGATTTTACCAAATCATTTATAATTACTATAATAAACCATTATAGGGTTGCAGTAACAACCCTACAATGGCTTAGGCTAGGCGATACATTTATGCGCCATTTAAACATGTAAACATTTAGGCTTGGCGATAACTGCGCCAATTGGCACCCGTCTGAAGGAAAAGTACTGAAGTTTGGCCATAAGTTTTTAATTTTTCCCCCAAGTACGAATTTGGGTAAATTCCTAGTTTAAGTGTATGGGTTGGAAGGGTTTTGAAAAGTTGTCGACAAAGCCAAAACGTTGCTGTGGTACACCGTTTGCCAAGAGCAATTTTCAAAATGGCCATTAAAAAATCTTCTCTTCCCCCTACGCATTCCAATTAAGGTTACCATAAAATCGCTGTCGTGCATGCGCGATAAGAAAAAAGATTGCCAAATGTGGAATTTTATTGTCTACAAAAAAGGCGCCAAATCAGCTTGGCGATATTTTAACGTAAACTAGGAATAGACCGAATTTGGTTCATAGATTATAGGTTCTTGATGGATAACCAACAAACTTTATATAATATTAATAGTATGTTGTTATAAGTAGCTATCTACTTAGATAAAGTAGCCTTGGCTTAATCCTAGTACGTTACACGGTGAATTTGGCGATATAGGAGAAAATTTATATACTTTTTTTTTTCATTGTATGTTTATGTTATGATTGTTTATGTTTGTGTTATGATCAGGTTATGATTGTTTATGTTTTTTTCTTCGCCAATTCTTGGCGACTGTCAAAAAAAACGTTATTTGGGCGTTGGCAACAGTTTGGCGACAAGCGTCAACGCATCATTTTGGCATTGGCGATATTTTTCAAAATCGCGCCAAGCGTGTAACGTATTCTAGGATTTTACCGTAGCCTTTTTAAAATGCAAAAGTTCACTTGGATTTTATGCGTTTAAAATAAGGTAAGATAGGAAAAGGTTTTAAAATTACCTAATAGCACTACTCTAAGTATTCTAATGGATACAAATCTTATTGAAGTGCACTGCAATTAAAGGAAATTTTAGCAGTTGTTTGATCAACATATAATTAAATTTCTCAAATAAATACTTACATCGAGAAACTAGAGTTAGGTATATTATACTTCTGAAAACTATTCTCAGGTGGGAAAAACTTCTCCATTCGTTCCTTTGTGTTTCTTGCCGGTGATTAAGATTTCGCAAATTATCGTGCCTCCGAGAAAGTCGTTGCCACTCCGCGGTAACTTAATATTTCTACATATTCGCAAAATAATCCCCATCGGACCTACTTAGGGGAAATCGGTACGAGCAAATAAAGGGATTTTCTTGCTTTCCCGACTCCCCGAGCTTTAATTAAGGAGCTAATATGGGGGTAAGTTTTCACAACTTTTAATTACGCGCGAGCAAGTCTGTCACGTGCGCATAATTGTTAATGAGCAGCTGTTCTAAAGGACGGGAAGTTGCTTAGAATGTGATTGCGTTGTCAGGATGGTATGTCGTTTAATTTAAATGGCGGATTCAAGGAGGGAATTCAAGGAAACGGCATTCTAGAACAATTGTAGGTACTCGTCGACAGAATTTTGATAAAATTTCGAATATTTCGTTGAATGTTAATTAATTGGGTGAGGGACCGACTGAAGTTAGGTATACAATGTGTATATTCCTTTTCTCAACAGAGATATTTCATTTGGGTAGGAAATGGCTAATTTTATTTTTCTTAAATTCCATCATTTAAGCACCCAAGGTTTGGTAAAACTATTTGCTATACATTGATTAACTACCTAATATTTTTGTCTATTATAAAATTTCTTTTAATGCATAGTTAGAATGTCTTAATATTATATTCAATTTACTACCTTTTTTTTTTTTTTTACAAGAGAGATATTTCATTTGCGGAGAAAATAGTTAATTTTATTTTTCTTAAATTCTACCATTTAAGCATCCAAGGTTTGGTAAAAATATTCGCTATCCATTGATTAACTACCTAATATTTTTGTCTATTATAAAATTTCTTTTAATGCATAGTTAGAATGTCTTAATATTATATTCAATTTACTACCTTTATTTTTTTTTTTTTACAAGAGAGATATTTCATTTGGGTAGTAAATAGCTAATTTTATTTTTCTTAAATTCTACCATTTAAGCATCCAAGGTTTGGTAAAAATATTCGCTATCCATTGATTAACTACCTAATATTTTTGTCTATTATAAAATTTCTTTTAATGCATAGTTAGAATGTCTTAATATTATATTCAATTTACTACCTTTATTTTTTTTTTTTTACAAGAGAGATATTTCATTTGGGTAGTAAATAGCTAATTTTATTTTTCTTAAATTCTACCATTTAAGCATCCAAGGTTTGGTAAAAATATTCGCTATCCATTGATTAACTACCTAATATTTTTGTCTATTATAAAATTTCTTTTAATGCATAGTTAGAATGCCTTAATATTATATTCAATTTACTACCTTTTTTTTTTTTTTTTTTACAAGAGAGATATTTCATTTGCGGAGAAAATAGTTAATTTTATTTTTCTTAAATTCTACCATTTAAGCATCCAAGGTTTGGTAAAAATATTCGCTATCCATTGATTAACTACCTAATATTTTTGTCTATTATAAAATTTCTTTTAATGCATAGTTAGAATGTCTTAATATTATATTCAATTTACTACCTTTTTTTTTTTTTTTTTACAAGAGAGATATTTCATTTGGGTAGTAAATAGCTAATTTTATTTTTCTTAAATTCTACCATTTAAGCATCCAAGGTTTGGTAAAAATATTCGCTATCCATTGATTAAAGACCGAATATTTTTTGTTTATTATGAAATATTTTTTAATGCATAGTTAGAATGTCTTAATATTATATTCAATTTACTACCTTTTTTTTTTTTTTTTACAAGAGAGATATTTCATTTGGGTAGTAAATAGCTAATTTTATTTTTCTTAAATTCTACCATTTAAGCATCCAAGGTTTGGTAAAAATATTCGCTATCCATTGATTAAAGACCGAATATTTTTTGTTTATTATGAAATATTTTTTAATGCATAGTTAGAATGTCTTAATATTATATTCAATTTACTACCTTTTTTTTTTACTAGAGAGGTATTTCATTTGCGGAGAAATAAGTTTAATTTATTTTTCATACATTTCACCTTCTGATTGAAAAGTTCCGACTGCAAGTTTAGTATCTCATCGAACAAAATTATCAATTTCTTATTGTAGTGAAATGTTAGTAGATCATGAATCGTTTGTTCTGCCGCGGCAAAAATGGCCGAAACTATTCCAAAATTGACCTTGAATGAGTTGAATTAAATCCGATTGATCAAAGGTGTCATAACTTGCAAACTAATGGGCATTTTTTTTTTTTTTTTTTTTTTTTTTTTTTTGTGGTGAACCACTGTTTTTAATTTTAAATCAGAAAGCGTGCAGACGGTATTTTTTCTCTGGTGAAAAATACTTCCATCTTTTAAAAGCTAGCCAAGTTGGCGACAAATATTTACATCACTGATGACAAAATATTAATGACGAATACTGCTGACTTCTAAAAGATGAAAAATCTTGGCTCCAGGAAAAACAAATCTCATCTTCAACCTTCTTAATTAAAAATCACGACCTCAAATAACAAATGAAACTTCTGTGCACTGGAGTACTCTTTTGCAGAGCGGTAAAGCATCTGTCTCGAGATCCAATGGTCTTTGGATCGAGGTCCGTTTCCCGTGAAAACTAGTTCACGCCTTAATGACATATTTGGCAATCGGATTTAATTCAACGCATTCAAAATCGATTTCTTCAATAGTTTCGGCCATTTTTGCCTCGCCAGACCAGCAGATTCATAATCTACGACCATTTTTCTACAATCCATAGAAATTCTGAAGGATGCTCGATGAGGATGAGGTACTTCTCAGTCTCTAAAAGACACTGTATAAGCAAGACTTCCAATCCAAGCAATACACCATTTCCATCCTTATCCCTAGGACCCTCCTCCCCCCCCCCCGATGCATCGCCATATATATTTATTCCCTTCTTTTTAAATATCCCCCCCCCCCACCAACACATACACGATATAGTCAAATCTTCCTCTAGATGTGAACACCACCGAAAAGTGGCGCATAAAAATGCATGGATGTCATCCAAAATTGGGATGATAAGTACCCAGCCTAGAAAATATACAGCCCTTTCCACAGCAGCTTTACAATCCGAAACAGCCCTGATAAAACTCGTATAAACTTCGCGTATGCATATCGACAAGAACATGGAATGGCGGCTGCTCCTTTTCCAAAGAAGTGTTGAAAAGAAACCGTTTCTTTGGCTGTCGTCGATAACCGTTTGGCGAAGTTTTTTTCTTGCACCCCCACCCCCCTTTTTCCTTCGATTTATGGAGGGAATGGAAGACGTATTATGTTTTTTTTGTGTGTGTGTGTGTTGTTATATGCGTGGTGCTTCGCTTCTGTTTGGAAAGTTTTTCGAAAGACAAGCCCCGTCAGCGGTTCTTTTGGATGGCGTTTTTTAGAAGAGTCGCCAAGAACGTGATCATCAAAAAAATTCTTTATTGTTGTTGTTGTTGTATATTGTTGCGATCAAGATTTCGTAAGTAATTGTATGTATCTCAAATTTTTTTTGCAAATCCGAATTCGCCGTTATTTTTAAAACCTTTATTTTAACCTTCTAGTTTTTTTAGTTTTTGTTTGTGAGTGTGGGTGTTTATTTGTGACGGCCTAATCTGCGGCAGGCTAACATGGGTGATCTTGTTCGCATGTTATACAATGAGGCTCCTTTCGCGTAACATGAGAAAGGCTTTACATATACGATGTTCAACCTTAGTATATACGGGCTAGTAGTTGCCAAAAGACCTGTCCATAAGGTTTCCGTCGAAATGGCGCATGCGCATAAGATATACTGCCATTGAAAAACTTGTGTTTTCCAGCAAACAAGCAGGGAAAGAAAAAAACAAACAACAACCACTCTAAAGCTTGGCGTATACTATCGCTGAGCAGAGCGGAGTGGAGTGGACTAGATTAGAGCCAATTACAAGGCTGTCGACGTCCATTGTAGCACAAGGCTCCTACAGTAGACGTTGGCAGACTTGTAATTGGCTCTAGTCCACTCCTCTCTGCTCAGCGATAGTGGACGCCAAGCTTAACGCTTTTGAACAGAATATCTAAGGTGTTGCCTTTTAAGGTGCACTAAATAAACCCACCGATATTCCCTTAAAATTTCGATAAAGTCGTAAAGAGTTGAAAGGCGGACGTCTTTAACATTGCCCTTGAGCATTGCTCAACAACGACTGTACCTCGCCCCGTTTAACTTAATCAGAAGGGACAAAAGTAATAATTAACTCCAAAAATATCGCCAACTCAACCAATTTGGCGATGTTTCTCTTCAGCCAATGTAATAATTATAGCCTAGTTGTGAATTTGCAATCAGCGAAATTAAAAGACACGCGATGTTTAGAATGCGATGTTTAGTTAGCATTCTGAATTTTTTTTTTAGAATGTTGAGAAAAGTTAGTAGATTGCGAATCCACTGGTCTGTCGGGGCAAAAAGGTCCGAAACTGGTCAAATCGACTTTGAATGAGTTGGAACTAAATACAAATGCCAAAGAAGCCATAATTTGCCAAAAAGTGAACACTTTTTCGTCTGGCAGCCCACCGCACTTTGAGTTTTAAGAGGATGCACGCAGACGATTTCTGATCTCTGGCTGGGAAAACTTGTAAATTTTAAATGTAAGCCAAATTGGCGACATCAAATTAAGTCATTAGTGATGCAATATATTATTGCCAACTTGGCTTACTTTCAAAGAATGCAAGTAAGCTACCGCCCGACATTTGAATCGTCTGCAACCTTCTTAATTGAAAATTACAGAGCGACAGGTAATCAAATAAAAAAGAACGATCATTATTTGGAAAGTTATGACTTACTTGGCAATCGGATTTAATTCAACTCATTCAAAGTCGATTTTTGATCATTCCCGGTCATTTTCGCCAAGGCAGACCAGTGAATTTGTTATCCACAAACCCTTCTCTACGTTCTACATAAAACATTCAGAATAATATTCGATGAACATGCAAGTTGCCTATCCGTCTATAGCTTTGTGTAAATTATATTGCAGTTGGTTGGAATTTCAAAGATCTGTCGTCACAAAAGCTGCATGAGGGTTATACTATCGGGGTGGCCACAAAATTCAGGCAAAAAAATTTTTCTTTGATAATTCCCTGATTTCGCCGATAGATTTTTAAGAGATTCCCTGATTTTACGGTAAATATTTTTCAAATTTCCTCAACTTTTCCAGATGTGTAGACACCCTGATCAAATAGAACATGTATGCTAAAGAGATAATATGCCAATATTTTAAATAGTTTTGGCAGTAATGAAACATTTAAATTATTCCCTAACATTAAACTTCTAATGATAACTATCATCATTTTCCCTTCACACCAAAAAAAAAAATTTCCCTTGATTTTCTTGAAATTTAAAAGTTGAGTTCACTTTCATTTACACTATAATACTGACTTGAATTTGTGTCATTTACCACTTTTATATTTTCATCATTCATGTAAAAAAAAATGGTCAGTTTGGCGATATTTTTCGCGATAATTCTTGTATGGGTCTTACACTCCGCTAAAATGGGGTTGGTTGGTTGGTTGGTTGTATTCAGATTATCTGGCGCCGTCAGCAACACGAGGGCTATAATGCGCCGAAACATTCGTCATTAGACAAGCCAACATACATTTACAATCACCCATGCCTACGCGGGACTCGGAACCCGCAACCTCGCGGTCTAGAAGCCAGCACGCTAACCACTATACCGTTTGGCCGGCCGCTAAAATGGGGAATTTAGCGGTATACTTTTCGATAAGCCTTATATTATCCTTTTTTTAAGGGGACGTTACAGTCTTCGACGAAATTTAAAAGCAGTATTTACATCCAACTTCAATGTCCTATAAATTATTTAATTTTCAATATATATGCACATTTTTTGCACAGGATTTATTGTTGAATATTTGTTAATATAGTAATTGTGTAAAAATAATCAAAAAATTGAATAATTTAATTTTATAAACATTTTTTGAACGATGAAATTTTTTAGATTTAAAATATAGTCATTTGCCTTGGTACACTTTATAAAGAAAATAATCTACAAATATTTATTTAAAAAATTTAGTAAACATTTGGAATTAATTTGCTGACCTATTTTTTAAAGCAATAGTGCTTTTGAAATTTATTAAAAAAATTATTCATTTTGTATGCACTAAAAATAACTTTTTTTTCGACATAAAATCCATAATAATATATATATATATACATATTTATAGTAAATATTTTAGGTCTACAATATAAAACTCACTACTGTATAATATGTTACACAAAAATTAATATGAAATATGAAATAGATTTTTTTTAAAGTGTACCAAGGCAAATGACTAGTTTTTAAATCTAAAAAAATTTCATCGTTCAAAAAATGTTTATAAAATTAAATTATTAAATTTTGTAATTATTTTTACACAATTACTATACTAACAAATATTCAACAATAAATCCTGTGCAAAAAATGTGCATATATATTGAAAATTAAATAATTTATAGGACATTGAAGTTGGATGTAAATACTGCTTTTAAATTTCGTCGAAGACTGTTACGTCCCCTTAAGTGAAACTGAGGGGCGAAGAAAAGACGATCATTGTTGAGGTATACAAGGAAAGAGAACTTTTTGTTGAAGGCATTAATTTTTCAGCTTTTTACGCCATAAAAGTATTTTTATGGGAATTTCGGAGGTGGGGGATGTTTAGAACACCTTAGGAGGCATTAGTACAGCGATTTTTTTTAATCAAAAACGTTGCAGCCGTTTTTAAGAAATCATTGAAAAACATAATTTTTTCAAAGACAGCTACCCAATGCGCATGCGCGATTTTGACGATAACCTTAATGGTAGGTCCCATGGCAACCAGCAACCCGCATACCGAATCTGAGCATCGTAGGTTAATTTGTTCTGGAGTTATGCTGACCACATACACACAAACTGTCATTTTTTCTAGATTACTCTTTTGAAATCAGGTTGGTTGGTTATCTGGCTCCGTCAGCAACACGAGGGCTATAATGCGCCGAAACATTCGTCATTTGACAAGCCAACATACATTTACAAACACCCATGCCTAACACGGGATTCGAACCCGCAACCTCGTGGTCTACTTTTGAAATCAGGGTGTTCCAATATGTGGAGAAATGCAAAAAAAAATCGAAATAATTTGTTGATATATGTAATTGAAAGTAAAAACTCCCCGAAATTTCCCTGTTTTTTTCCAGAATCAGAAAGCTCCCTGACATTTTCCCTGATTTCCAGGTTCTGTGCCCACTCTGTACTACGCATTTCAATCCGCGCCAACAATAATAATAAAAAAAGTCGACAACTCTCATTTTTCCACCTCTAACTCATTTCCAACAACCTAGCATAAAACGCGCACTATCCTAATAAACTCTCTTCCATACGGCCCCCGCGATCGAATATTATTTCTCGGGGCAGGAGTTTTATGGGGGAAAATCCTTAATAACAATCTGTAAAAAAAAAAAAAAAAAAAGTTGGCGAGCAGCGGACTGGCGACGCGTTGCCGCAATAAATGAAGCATATTTCTTGATGGCCTCAACTTTATTGTTGGGGTAGAGGAAGATGATTAGAAAAGTTGTCCTCTTGCTCTCTGCTCGTTTCTGGAGAGTTTTATCGACCTGTTAACCTTTTTTTTCTTCTTTTGCATCTGCCAGAAAAGGTTAAAGTGTGTGGTGAGAGTTTATTGGAAAAAATTATGTATATTCTGGCTTGTGGAGATATTTCAGGATTCTTTTTAAAGATATCTTTGAAGGATATGTAAGTAAATATTCAGTATTTTTTATTTTTCGATAATGTATGTTATTAAAAATTTGGTACTTTTCCGTTAGAGAGGTAATGGATAAAACTAGGGGTGTGAAACATCGCACAACTTTCAATTACACTATAATACTGACGTGGATTTGTGTCATTTACCGTTTGTATATTTTCATCCTTCATTTGGAATAAATGGCCTATTGGGCGATACTTTTTACGATAATTCTTGAATAGGTCTTACAAAAAAGCGCCAAAATGGTAATTTTGGCAATATACTTTTCGATAATCCTTATATTATCCTTTATTATAAGCGAAACTGAGAGGAGCAGAAAAACGGATCGTTGATGAAGTATGCTCAAGGAAAGAGAACTCTGTGTTGAAGGCATTAATTTTTCCATTTTTTACGTTATTAAAACCTTTTTTGGGGAATTTGGAGGTGGGGAAGTTTAGAACACCTTAAAAGACATAAGCACAGCAATTTTTATCGAAATCGAAAGAGCCGTTTTCTAGCAATCATTGAAAAACATGATTTTTTTCAATGGCAGCTACCTTATGCTCATGCTTAGGTAGGTCCTTGGGCTATCACCAACCTGCTCACCAAATTTTAACATCTTTGGTCAATTTGTTTGGGAGTTATGCTGACCACGCACACGCACACACACACACACACACACACACACACACACACACACACACACACACACACACACACACACACACACACACACACACACACACACACACACACACACACACACACACACACATTTTTTCCAGATAACTTTTTTGAGATCAGGATGTTCCAAAACGTAGAGAAATGCAAAAAAATAAATAAAAAAAATGGGTAATTGAAAGTAAAAACGCCAAATTGAAGCGATAACTTATTCAAACTAATAACATTTCCATTCATGATAAGGTTGCTGTATCAATCCGTGAACTAATGAATAATAATAAAACCCATAAAAACAGTTTTTACAAAATCCTTTATATGCATTGTCAGTTTTTATATTCATTAACACAGCGCCGATATCAAAAACATTTCTACCAGCAAAATGTGAGGCAAACAACGTTTCAAAATTTATTTATTCAAAATGAACGTGAATTTATCCCTCACATTATAAATATCCTTTATTTGTTCTGATTTAAGTAATTTATTATTTATTAAAAAAAATGTGGCAACAGGAAAGAGTTTTAAGAATGGTCGGTTCAATGCTTTTTTTTATGCGATTGGATGGCAGCAAGTTGGTTTATTAGTATCCCGTAAAAGCGACCTTTTAGTGGCAGTGACAGTCCCCAAAATTTGATAGAATGCATTGTCATCGACATCGAACCTATCTGTCAAGTTTTAACCCGATTGGATAATGGCAAGGGGGTTAATTATGCCTTCGCAGACTTGCATCCCATCGAGAAACATAATCGAAGTTAAAATAAAGGATTTAAAAATAAAAGTCCACCAGTTTAAAACATTTTCGTGTAAATATTTTTGCTTGTCCATATTTACGCAAACTTTCAGACTTAGTGGTTTTTGGTATCCGTCTAATCATAGAGTTGCAAAAAATAATATATTATGCGAATTTTTTTTCTTTCAAATACTCATATGTTAACACCTGCGACACTGAGTAGTAATAGTAATGCATTCGATAAAAAAAATCATATTTCTTTTTGTACTTCATTGAAACATTTTCGTTTTTTGTTAGATAACAAATTTATCTCTAAATTTTTTATTTACTAACCTAACATTTTTTTTAGTGTAAAATGTTGCAAGGTAATTTGCGCTTGCTATGTAAGCATAAAGATGTCCGTTTTTCTCAGGAACCATTAAAGATAGGATGAATATTTTGTCTAATCCTTAAGAACTTTCGAAATCTCGCCAACAATGTCACCATATTGCTTTCGGAATAAGAACGTAAAAAAACAAACATATAATATTAATTTTATGCATTTAACCGTCACAGATAACTGCTTTGACAATATCTGACGAGAAGAAATGAAATCCGCGTTTGCGATTGGATGAAACTTCACGTTTATTTTTAAACATGTATACTGATTGGTCACACGTTTTGCCAGATGATAAAAACCACAACCCAAGTAACATCATTCATAAATTCTATTAAATTATTATTTAAAAAAAAATAAAAAATGACCTAATATTTTCAATTCATTGATCTCTACTAACAACTTCTGGATAATGTATGCTTGGTTAGTGACTTGAAGCTTAAGAAGGCTAAACAATCCCCATAGAGATATATATTAGCAACTTCCCCAAACTTGTTAAGAGTCCGTTTGTAATAGAGGTCGGAAATATCGATCAAAATAAATATCGATACTATATCATTGCATAGAAAAAAATATCGATAAAATATCGATACATCGATGATTTTTTTTTTACTTTTTTTTTTATTTACAATTTTGCCAAAGAAACGAAGTTTTTTGGGGCAAATTTCTACTTTTCATGAATTCATGCCAAAATTGTTTTAATAAATAAATTATAAATATTGTTTTTATAAATAAATTATACTATCAATCGGAATAAATAAAATACATTTGGATGTCAATGCGTAAATTCACATTTATTTTTAAAGAAGACATTTTGAAAAGTAGTTTACCGCATATTTTGCTGATAGATGTTTTTAATATTTAAAATTAGATGCAAATTCCAGGCACACGTTGGCAACAGAAACGGCGCTTTGTTAATGACTGCTATTAAATGATCTTATCTTTCCATTATATTATGCTATCTTTTTGGTTAGGGTGCCATTTTAACTGTCTCACAGTCAAGTCCAAACTTTAGATTTGAAGTTTACGAAAAGGGAATAAAGAAAATCGAAAACACACGTGCAACTAAAAAACGATCATCAAAAAACTAAAAATGTTTGAAAATATCGATGTATCGGTGATTCGTATCGATATTTTTAGTATCGATATTTTTTTTTAAATATCGATACTAAAAATCGATATTTTTTTTAAAATATCGATAAAATTATCGTCGTATCGATATATCGCCGACCTCTAGTTTGTAACCATAGGAAGCCTATTGTGTAGCATAATTGCGGGGAAGTATTGAATGAGCTTCATCTCCTTACAGGGCACAAACCGCTTCTAAACTAGCCAGAAGTTATATTAAGAGATCATCGATTCAACTACACAATTTTCGTAACTGGAATATTCTGAAAATAAACACATTTCGTAAATATTCAAGTGGCTTGGTTGGTTGGTTGGTTGTATTCAGATTATCTGGCGCCGTCAGCAACACAAGGGCTATAATGCGCCGAAACATTTCGTCATTTGACAAACCAACATACATTTACAAACACCCATGCCTAACACGGGACTCGAACCCGCAACCTCGCGGTCTAGAAGCCAGCACGCTAACCACTATACCGTTTGGTCAATATTCAAGTGGCACTCCATACAGAACTAAAGATTATCATCCCGGAAAAACTACCTACCTACCTAAACCTATCCTATTTGGATTGGTCACAAATTTTGCCAGATGATAAAATCCCATACCAAAAGTAACGTCACATTCGTAAAGTCAATTAAATTATTATTTTCAACCCATATGTATACAATGGATAATTGAATTACTCATATGTATGTAATGAAAGTCTATCATTCGGTCAAAAAAAAAAGAAATTTCGATTTTTTTTCTTCTGCATTTCTCCACGTTTTCAAACATCTTGATTTCAAAAAAGTGATCTAGAAAAAATGTCTGTCTGTGGTCAGCATAACTCCCGAACAAATTGACCTACGATGTTCAAATTTGGCGTGTGGGTTAATGGTGGCCATGGTATCTATCATTAAGGTTTTCGTCAGAATCGCGCCTGCGCATAAGGTAGCTAGCTGCCTCTAAAAAAAATCAAGTTTTTCAATGATTGTTAAAAAACGGCTCTAACGATTTTGATCAAAATCGCTGTGGTAATATCTCTTAAGGTGTTTTAAACATCCCCACCTCCGAAATTCCAGTAATTTTTTTTTAATGGCGTTAAAAGTTGAAAAACGAATGTCTTTCACACAGACTTAACTCTTTCCTTGAGCATAGCTCATCAACGATGGTTCATCAGTTTCCCTAACAAGAAAGGAAGTATATATATCACAAAAATCCTCAGTTTGGAGTAGTTTTTTTTTTTTATTTTAAAGACCCATATAAGATTTATCGCCAAAAATTATCGCCAAACTGGCCATTTCTGCTAAATGAATGATGAAAATATAAAAACTGTAAAGACACAAATCCATGTCAGTATTATAGTGTAATTGAAAGTTGTGCGATGTTCCACAAACCTAGTTTTTTTTTTTTTTTTTTTTTTAATAAAATAACCTGATACATTCAACTGTACAATTTTTGTAATTGGAATATATGCAAATTTCATAAATATTCACGTGCAATAAAAGATAACCAATCCTCAAACACGCAACGAAAACAAAAGTCACGTTCCCTACATCAAACTTGCAAATGTGTAAAATACATTCCCAGAAGCGCCATTTTCATGTTATCTTCCATCACAAAGGGCTTGCAGGCAACGCCCCTCGTAGAACAATAGATAGCGAAAGTCCCAAGCGAGGAACATATTGCTGTAGAGGTAATGGCCACACAGTTTAACGAAACGATTATCAGGTGTAGTACGAAACGTATTTTTCCGTTCCATCTTTCTAAATCTGAAAATGGCCAACGGCACAAAATGGGGCAGTTCGATTTGAGGTCGATTTTAGAGGAATGAAGATTCAAATGTTTTGATGGGGGAAGGAGGGAATTGAATGGTAAGGTAAGAATTTGTTTCGGAATGAGTTGGGGTTGCTTTTTACTAGGAAGGTAATAACTTGCAGTTTGAAAGGAAGAACTGTTATACTGAACTTCAACTTAACTATTCTAAACTTCAACTTAACTAGACATCACTTAGACGATAGATCGTCACAGTGCTCATAGGTATTTAATCCATTTTGGCGGCGTGAAAGCATAATGTTCACCAAACCACAACAATATAGAGAACAAAAGGCTATAAGGTTTGGCGAGAATTATGTCTTCACTCCTCCAAAATGGATTAAATACCTATGAGCACTGTGACGATCTATCGTCTAAGTGATGTCTAGTTAAGTTGAAGTTTAGTATAGACATCACTTAGACGGTAGATCGTCACAGTGCTCATAGGTATTTAATCCATTTTGGCGGAGTGAAAGCATAATGTTCGCCAAACCACAACCCTAATATAGAGAACAAAAGGCTATAAGGTTTGGCGAGAATTATGTCTTCACTCCGCCAAAATGGATTAAATACCTATGATCACTGTGACGATCTACCGTCTAAGTGATGTCTAGTTAAGTTGAAGTTTAGTATAGTTTCCTAAATATTATACTATATTATTTCTGGATAGCATTTTTTTTTTTTTTTTGGTGATGTTTTCTCACATTGCACAAAACCAAATTTGGTAAAGGATATACTTCGGCTCCTGACGAATAGTATTTAAATTAAAGTCATTTAGGCTGTTAGGATTTTAATGCTTTGAAAAATTATCAAATGCGTTTTTCTTTAAGCAATGATTTTGCAATTTTCTAGTTGTAGCATTAAGGTAACTAGTTATATATTAATGTCAATGAAAAGTATGTAGAATTTGGCGAAGATATCTTTTGTGAACTATATTATATATACCAGTATATAAGAAAAGTTGGTAAAAATAACAAGTGAAATTATCTGCTGTGAACTATATATACATTGCATATACTACACAGTATATACCAAAAGTAGGTAGAAACTACAAGCAAAATTACCTTTTGTCAACTGCATTTTATATACCAGTATATGAAAGGTAGGTAGGCATATTTGAGGAAATTATTTTTTTTGTGAACAACTTTAGTCAGTGTACGTGAAAGTAGGCAGACATCGTTGTCGAAATTATCTTTTGTGAATTGCATTACATATATCAGTGTTTATGTAAAGTAGGTTCAGATCGTTGGTGGAATTATCTTTTGTGAACTACATTATTTCATAGTCCGAGAGGCGACTGCAATTTTTGGACCCCATCGAACAGCATTCTGAATTTTTTATAGAAACTGGAGATAAGTGAGTAGATTAGGAATCCACTGGTCTGCCGTGGCAAAAATGGCCGAAACTGATCAATAATCGACTTGGAATGAGTTGAACTAAAATCCGATTGCCAAATATGTCATAACTTGCCAAAAAGAGAACAAACTTTTTCGTCTGGCAACCCACTGCATTTTGATTTTCAATGAGAAAAAGCTCAAACGATTTCTGATCTCTGGCTCGGAAAACATGTATCTTTTAAAAGTAGGCGATATCAGTTACGTCATCAGAGACGTGATAATTTTTGCCAACTTGGCTCTCTTTTAATAGATGCAAGTAGACCGTCGCCAAATATCTGAATCATCTGCAACCTTTTTAATTAAAAATTAAAGAGTGCGAGTTACCAAAAAAAAAAAAAAAAAAAAAAAAAAAAAAAAAAAAATGCTCATTATTTGGCAAGTTATGGCGCAATTGGATTTAGTTCAACTTATTAAAAGTCAATTTTTTACCAGTTTCGGCCATTTTTGCCACGGCAGACCAGTGAATTTGTAATATACTCAGCTTTCTCTAATTTCTATAAAAATTTCAGAATGATGTTCGATGGGGTCCAAAAATTGCAGTCGTCTCTCAGTCTATCAATTCTTAATATTAAAAAAAAGCGAGACCCCATTATGCAGAATTATAAAAATACAAGCTCCGAAACTTTGGTCGGCAAAGTGGCTTTTTTAAACGACCATAAATTCAAATGAGTTTCTCTTTTGAAACCGGAGTATATCCGTTCGGGAAAAGTCTAAGCGTTTCCCGGCGTTATAAATGATCAGTTTCACAATAGATGGGAGCAAAATTGGTTTTCTGTCATAACTCTATTTTTCAAGTGGCGCCATACTCCGAAGTAGTTTTCTTCTATTCAGGCTATTTATACGGAAGTGTGCCGATCTTCTTCGAACCAGGAGATAGCTTATTTTTCGACACAATTTCGCAATTAATCTTCTTGATTTTGTTGCTAGAAGAACAGAACGTGCGTCTAGAACTGGCAGACCAGAAAAATGGAGAGAGTTTGCATTGATTATGGAAATGCTGTGGCTAAAACACGTCTGAAGAATCTGAGACTGATGATTTTCATGATCTTCACTAGGAAAATGTAAAGGGGGTGCAATGGATGATTCCCGTATTTTTTTAAAATTAGTTTATATTCATGATACATTTCTTTCTGATTCCAAATATTTAAATAAAAGTTCTTAAAAAAAAAAATTAGTTATTTAAATATTAAAAAAAAAGAAATTGCCTCAAAATCGAGCCAAAACCAGTCCAAACAAAACACACAGAAAAATCGGTGATGTTAAGGTTTTCTACAATATCTATGGTTATCGTGAGGTTTCTGCCATATAGTTGGCGTTGAAACAGTTGGCGTTGGTAGACCATTGCCACATTCCGTACAGGTTGGCGTGATTTGCGAGAAACTTGCAAATCTGGTTTCCGCTGCTGCATTTCAAGGCAAGATGTTTGCGAAGCCGTGACGTCACATTTAATGTCAGCGGAATGAATCATTTTCTCGCCAACGACTAATAAGGTAACCTTGATCGCAAATTAAAAAAAGAAAAAGCGCATTGAACAGAAAATTTTGTGTTTATGGCTTTTTCGAAACATTTAGAATTGAATAATAATAATAATAAAAAATAATAATAAAAAAAAAAAAATAATAAAAAAAAAAATTGCGGGATTTGTCTATTGCAACCCCCCCCCCCACCCTTCCTGGTGTTTAAAAGTAAACCGAGTCTCAAATTGTTTATTATAAGTGAAAATATCAAGATTGTAAATTTGGCAACACTTATCTCCAGTAGCATAAATACACTATTCAATATTGCACGACACCGGCGTGGCCGTAGCTACAGATCTTGACCAATTTTACCCAGTACAGGGTAAAGTATACTGGATGTTTTGAAGTGTTGATACAGAGTTTAAAATATAAATATAGTGTTAAAAGAAAGGACGTAGTGGGCAATGCTCAAGTAAAATGTTCAGATGCGGAATATTCCAATGTACTCACAAATCTAAAATTTGGTACATATGCTCACAAGGGCAAGTAAAGAAAAAGTAAGTTTTACCGGTTCACTCATCGTTGTAGCGTATTCAGGGTATGTTGTCTTCTAGAACAGGATATCTTCTTATTTTTATCTTTATTATTCCTTCTTAACCTTCTAATTTTATCTTTTTTTTTATTTATTTAAAAAAAAAAAGACGTATTTTGGAACAATGCTCAAGTAAAATGTTCAGATGCGGAATATTCCAATGTACTCACAAATCTAAAATTTGGTACACATGCTCACAAGGGCAAGTAAAGAAAAAGTAAGTTTTACCGGTTCACTCATCGTTGTAGCGTATTCAGGGTATGTTGTCTTCTAGAACAGGATATCTTCTTATTTATAAAATATAACAATTAGTGCAAAAGACCTTAACACCTTCCACTATAGGTATTCCCAACTAGCCCGCCCTCGGGCAAAGCGTGGGTTGTTTCATCAAACTCTTCCTTGCTTCCCCCAAGGGGCCAAAGAGGCCGTCGATTTGACGAATTCTTCAGCCATGCGTGAGGCACATTTCGAACTACCTTTAATCCTGGATGGTCAGTTCGATTCGCTACAACGATTCGATGTTCGAATCGAAACTCTTGTTGCCCTCCGGCTAAGGTCTTAATGCTAACGGCTGGATTAGCGCGGTGGTTGGAGCAATGGTCCGAAACGGAGACCGGGATTGGATGGGAACTTTCGAACGAATTTGAATAACCAATCACAGTGTAAGGGAAAGTGTTAGCAGCACCGTGGCTTTAAATTTTTAGAAGATAACACTATGTTTCTTGTGTGTTTAAATTTAAGTACACCTAAAAGGCTTATTTTTAGAAGGTATCAATATGTTTCTTATGAGTTTAAATTTAATTATACCTAAAAAGTTTAGTTTTAGAAGGTATCAGTATGTTTCTTGTGTGTAAAATTTAAATATACCTAAAAGGCTTATTTTTAGAAGGTATCAATATGTTTCTTATGAGTTTAAATTTAATTATACCTAAAAGGTTTAGTTTTAGAAGGTATCAGTATGTTTCTTGTGTGTTTAAATTTAAATATATCTAAAAGGCTTACTTTTAGAAGGTATCAATATGTTTCTTATGAGTTTAAATTTAATTATACCTAAAAGGTTTGGTTTTAGAAGGTATCAGTATGTTTCTTGTGTGTTTAAATTTAAATATATCTAAAAGGCTTACTTTTAGAAGGTATCAATATGTTTCTTATGAGTTTAAATTTAATTATACCTAAAAGGTTTAGTTTTAGAAGGTATCAGTATGTTTCTTGTGTGTTTAAATTTAAATATACCTAAAAGGCTTATTTTTAGAAGGTATCAATATGTTTCTTATGAGTTTAAATTTAATTATACCTAAAAGGTTTAGTTTTAGAAGGTATCAGTATGTTTCTTGTGTGTTTAAATTTAAATATACCTAAAAGGCTTATTTTTAGAAGGTATCAATATGTTTCTTATGAGTTTAAATTTAATTATACCTAAAAGGTTTGGTTTTAGAAGGTATCAGTATGTTTCTTGTGTGTTTAAATTTAAATATACCTAAAAGGCTTATTTTTAGAAGGTATCAATATGTTTCTTATGAGTTTAAATTTAATTATACCTAAAAGGTTTAGTTTTAGAAGGTATCAGTATGTTTCTTGTGTGTTTAAATTTAAATATACCTAAAAGGCTTACTTTTAGAAGGTATCAATATGTTTCTTATGAGTTTAAATTTAATTATACCTAAAAGGTTTGGTTTTAGAAGGTATCAGTATGTTTCTTGTGTGTTTAAATTTAAATATATCTAAAAGGCTTACTTTTAGAAGGTATCAATATGTTTCTTATGAGTTTAAATTTAATTATACCTAAAAGGTTTAGTTTTAGAAGGTATCAGTATGTTTCTTGTGTGTTTAAATTTAAATATACCTAAAAGGCTTATTTTTAGAAGGTATCAATATGTTTCTTATGAGTTTAAATTTAATTATACCTAAAAGGTTTAGTTTTAGAAGGTATCAGTATGTTTCTTGTGTGTTTAAATTTAAATATACCTAAAAGGCTTATTTTTAGAAGGTATCAATATGTTTCTTATGAGTTTAAATTTAATTATACCTAAAAGGTTTAGTTTTAGAAGGTATCAGTATGTTTCTTGTGTGTTTAAATTTAAATATATCTAAAAGTCTTATTTTTAGAAGGTATCAATATGTTTCTTATGAGTTAAAATTTAATTATACCTAAAAAGTTTAGTTTCAGAAGGTATCAGTATATTTCTTATGTGTTTAAATTGAAATATACGTAAAAGGTTTATTTTTTAAAAGTTATAAGTATATTTCTTATGTGTTTAAATTTATATACCTGAAAGGCTTTGATGGTTCAGAAATAAAAATAAGGTAAGGGCACCTCTATAGGATTCATGTTAAATTCATCAATTTTGGGAACATCACATTTAATAACAGATTTTACGATCAGTATGAAACATTCCAAGTATATTTGAAACCAGTTGCGCAAGTTTCTCGCAAATCGCGCCAACTTGTACATGATATGGCAATGGTCTACCAAATCAATAATAACTATTTGACAGAAATTTTACGATAACCATAGAAACGGAAGGATATCTTGACGTCACAGATTTTGTTGAGTGTTTTGAACGGAGTAGTTTTGACTCGGTTTTTCCCGAACACATTGACCTACTATGTTCAAATTTGGTGTGCAGGTTGGTGATTGCACAGGGACCTACCATTAAGGTTTTCGTCAAAATCGCGCATGCGCATGAGGTAGCTGCTATTGAAAAAATTACGTTTTTCAGTAATTGCTAAAAAACGGCTCAAACGATTTTGTCCAAAAACACTGTGGTAATGTCTCTTAAAGTGTTCTAAACATCTCCACCTCCGAAATTCCCGTAAATTTTTTTAATGGATTAAAAAGTTGAAAAACGAATGCCTTAAGCACAGAGGTCTATTTCCTTGAGCATACCTCATCAACGATCATTTTTCTCCTGTCCTAAGTTTCACTTATAAGAAAAGATAATTAAGAATTATCGAAAAGTATATCGCCAAAATCACCATTTTGGCAAAGTTTTTTTTTTTTTTTTTTTTTTTTTTTTTTTTTTTTTAATTTTATACAAGAATTATAATAAAAAATTTCGCCAAACTGTCCATTTTTACTAAATGAACGATGAAAATATAAATACGGTAAATGACACAAATCCAGTTCAGTATTATAGCGTAATTGAAAGTTGTGCGATGTTCCACACCCCTAGTTTTTAAATGAATTAATGACAGTTTATACGATAAATTAAATGATAAGTATTGGAATAGCGTAATCGAAAGTAATTCATTATATGACTCTAGAGTTTTTTTTTTTTTTGTAAGCATCATCGTATTTTCTCTCACTATACCTCTTAACATAAAAATGAAATACGAAACATATGATTTCCCATGTGTTTACAATCTATGTTATTCTGGTGATAAACAATTAAATAATATCCCATTAAAATTATCTCAATGTGAACTAATATAAGAGTATTTAACAAACCGGTAATTAAGGTTTAGCTATTTTTAGTATTTTAGCATAACAGGTAGCAAACTATACATTTACTGACTTAAGTCGTTATTATTTTTTTGTAAAAACAAAATAAACCTTTCAAATACAGCAAGAAATAAAAAACTAATGGAGTAAAATCAAAATGTCCGCTCTAATTAGAATTTTTTTTTTTTTTTTTTTTTTGTAAATTAGTTTTAAATCTATTATTTTCTAATCAGAAAACTTTTTACATATTTTTCAGATTTTTTAAATGCATAAAAAAATCTATTATTTTAAATCATTGAAAGACAGTAGAAGAGCTCGAAATTTAAAAGTAAATCACTTCAAATATTAAAAGAAAAAAATATATTTAGACGTGTTTTTTTTTTTACACATTCATGTTGAATTTTAATATTAATAAATTGAATAACTTTTTTTTTAAAAAAAACTCCGATTGAAGAATAATGAGGTCTTCTCGACATGATGTGTCGGTCAAACGTGACTAGTTACTCTTTTTTTTTTTTTTGAGGGGGGGGGGGGGAAGAAACGAGATTATTGAAATGTTTTATTGCTCCAAACTTTTTGTTCTTAGATTAAAGAAAAATAAGATTCATAAATAAGCGATGGTGAGTTTACAAAAAACTTAAATGTGACTTCGAATAAGAAATCAGAAGGATTAAATGCGATTGTCAGGATTTTTAAGAACGTATTATTAAAGGATTAATGTTCTTAATTAGAAAACAATAACGGTTAAAAAAAATTTTCGTTCGAAATATTTTTATAATTTTTTTTTTTAACGTTTACATTTACTCCTAGAAATTTCTTTCATCGTTTTATATTTTAAGCATTTAAACACGTAATGTCTTCTGCTTAAGAAGGAACCAATTTAGAACTCATTAATTACAGCCAATGAAACTAGTTTATTAATTTTGTAATTTTTCAACTAATATCAACAAAAGAGCATGACATTGGTACATTTGTTTCATATGGCATATATAATATCAAGATTAGATGACGTACAGTTGCTGCAATACGGTGTTTGTTACACACACACACACACACACACACACACACACACACACACACACACACACACACACACACACACACACACACACACACACACACACACACACACACACACACACACACACACACACACACACACACACACACACACACACACACACACACACACACACACACACACACACACACTATTAGACCTATATGCACACATGGTTCTGGGAAAATGTTCTCAGGTCAAACGACTAAGTAACAGGGAAAAGGCTCGCTTGCTTTGAAAGAAAAGTTTCGAGGCAGATTCTGTGTGCAATACATATTAATTGTATAAGGAAGCATGGGTAATAACAATTAGTTGTAAAAGCTATACAGATACAATCAATCACATTAAAATTTATCGAGTAAAATTTGCTTAACGACACTGTCATGAAGCTAGCGAGGCTCCTTGGTTTGAAGCTGCTAGCGCCATCTGTCTTCCTTCCACACACGAATGTTCTTAATTTCAACCCCCGTTCTACGCGGGGGACGCCATGTTATGAAGACGTCTAGAGGGTTAGTCTCAGAAATGATTTTGTTTATGTATAATTTGTGTCGTCTTTCCGTTAATTAAAAACTATTAACCAAGATCTAGAGAGGACTCTTGCCATTCATTTCATTGCCTTGCCTTGCCTTGAGTCTCTTCACGCCTTGTAGGCGCATGAGGCCGCAATTGTCGAAACCCAGTTCCTCCTGTTCAGCGCGGCCTCCCTGGCAACAGCCCAGCTTGGCCAACCGAGATTGCCAAAATGATGCCTTGCCTTCCTTGCCTTGAGTCTCTTCACGCCTTGTAGGCGCATGAGGCCGCAATTGTCGAAACCCAGTTCCTCCTGTTCAGCGCGGCCTCCCTGGCAACAGCCCAGCTTGGCCAACCGAGATTGCCAAAATGATGCCTTGCCTTCCTTGCCTTGAGTCTCTTCACGCCTTGTAGGCGCATGAGGCCGCAATTGTCGAAACCCAGTCCCTCCTGTTCAGCGCGGCCTCCCTGGCAACAGCCCAGCTTGGCCAACCGAGATTGCCAAAATGATGCCTTGCCTTCCTTGCCTTGAGTCTCTTCACGCCTTGTAGGCGCATGAGGCCGCAATTGTCGAAACCCAGTCCCTCCTGTTCAGCGCGGCCTCCCTGGCAACAGCCCAGCTTGGCCAACCGAGATTGCCAAAATGATGCCTTGCCTTCCTTGCCTTGAGTCTCTTCACGCCTTGTAGGCGCATGAGGCCGCAATTGTCGAAACCCAGTCCCTCCTGTTCAGCGCGGCCTCCCTGGCAACAGCCCAGCTTGGCCAACCGAGATTGCCAAAATGATGCCTTGCCTTCCTTGCCTTGAGTCTCTTCACGCCTTGTAGGCGCATGAGGCCGCAATTGTCGAAACCCAGTCCCTCCTGTTCAGCGCGGCCTCCCTGGCAACAGCCCAGCTTGGCCAACCGAGATTGCCAAAATGATGCCTTGCCTTCCTTGCCTTGAGTCTCTTTACGCCTTGTAGGCGCATGAGGCCGCAATTGTCGAAACCCAGTCCCTCCTGTTCAGCGCGGCCTCCCTGGCAACAGCCCAGCTTGGCCAACCGAGATTGCCAAAATGATGCCTTGCCTTCCTTGCCTTGAGTCTCTTCACGCCTTGTAGGCGCATGAGGCCGCAATTGTCGAAACCCAGTCCCTCCTGTTCAGCGCGGCCTCCCTGGCAACAGCCCAGCTTGGCCAACCGAGATTGCCAAAATGATGCCTTGCCTTCCTTGCCTTGAGTCTCTTCACGCCTTGTAGGCGCATGAGGCCGCAATTGTCGAAACCCAGTTCCTCCTGTTCAGTGCGGCCTCCCTGGCAACAGCCCAGCCTGGCCAACCGAGATTGTCTCTTTCCTTCAAGATCATTCGCCTCCACGTCAGTCTTGGTCGTCCTCTCTTCCTTTTACCGTCAGGAGACCATGTTAGGGCGATTCGTTCATTGGATTTGGGGTCCCTTCTAAGAACATGGCCGACCCAATGCCATCTTTTTCTCTTTAGGTCATTGATTAAGGGTTTATCTGCTGTTTTGATATATAAATCACGATTTGAAATTTTTTGCGGCCAATAAATTTTCAGAATTTTTCTTAAACATTTAGTATGGAATGCGTTCAATTTATTTTCCTGTTGCTTTGTGATTTTCCAAGTTTCACTGCCATATAGTAGTATTGACTTTACTATTGCATTATAAATTTTTAATTTAAGATAAATGTTTTAAGTTTGATGACTTCCATACTTTAAAAAGCATTCTAAAAGCATTTGTTCATTTCATTAACTGTTATAAAAGATTTACGAAACGTTACGAAAGAACGTACGGGGTTGGTTGGTTGTATTCAGATTATCTGGCGCCGTCAGCAACACGAGGGCTATAATGCTCCGAAACATTTCGTCATTAGACAAGCCAACATACATTTACAAACACCCATGCCAACACGGGACTCGAACCCGCAACCTCGCGGTCCAGAAGCTAGCACGCTAACCACTATACCGTTTGGTCGGCAAAGAACGAACCGGGAAGCCGCTCGTCTCACACTCACCTTCTTCCGAATGGATGAATCTCCCCTTTTTTACATTCAAAATCGTCAATCACAAGACAATTTCCCTTATTGTGTATCTATTAATAATTCAGTTACTAAGTCAAATTGCACTGATCAGAAAACAATTAAGATCTAGGAGTAAAACTGTCGTTGATGAGCAATGTTCATTGGAAGGGAACTCTGTGTTGAAGATATTCGTTTTTCAACTTTTTATGTCTTCATAGCATTTTTATGGGAATTTCGGAAGTGGATGTTTGAAACACCTTTAGAGGCATTTCCACAGCAATTTTGATCAAAATCGTTGGAGCTGTTTTTAAGCAATAAGGAACTTGCACAAGTGAGGAAAATGAATATTTTTTGTATTTTCTAGTGTTATCCTACGAATATATTTGAGCAGTGCAACTATTTTTTATCTTTATGCTTTCAATCAATCAAAAATCGAGTTCGAAATTAGCCGAAATCAAAGCAAAAGTCAAGTGGCCAAAAACGCATGAAAAAACCCGTGACGTGGTACCGCAGAGATGAAGTCGCAAAACTAAGGAGAAACCACACTCCTTCCTCGTCTAAAACAGGTTTTAGACTGGTTCATTATCTGCGCGTTGACGTTTCACGCAAAAGTGGCTTTTCCCCGCGTAATCGCAAAGTGAAAAACTAAATATTTTTTTAACTATCTATCCGAGCTCAAATTTTTGAAAGAATGGTATTGTTTTTCATGATTTTTTCTCTACTTTTATTTAAAAATAAAACCAAAAAACGTGAAAGTTCCTCATCGACCAAAAACTTACTGGTTGGTTACCATTGACTCGTTTGGTTTGGAGCTTTGCTGGCGCAAGAGCAACTTAAAGGCCATACAGCGCCGAAACCATAAAAGTATAAAGAAATCGTCTTTTAAAAAGGATACACCTAATCTAATTTAGGAGTTGTAGTAATTGGGTGGTAGTATATCTAAAATTAAAGCAATTTTAAAATTAATAAGTTAGTAGAGGTAGTAAATACCTATTTCGGGTAAAAAGTTAACACTAGAAAGACGGGAGCTTAGTATATACCTATATTGCCTGAAAGCAGTCAAAATGACTGCATTGTGAAAAAATAACTAATGCGCAAAGAAATTTGTTTAACAGTAATTTTTAATATATTTTATATCACTTACAGTCATATAACAAGTTATTAATAAGTATTAACAATAAAAAAAAATGTATTTCAGTTCGAAAAAAAAAATAATTTGTACATTATCTGGACATTTTAGCAGTATCGATTACAGTATGAGATCATACACTCAGTGATCCTCCTTCCCATCTGAATTACGTTACAGCGCGTTCAAAGGGAACAAATCTCGTGGCCAGGCCTGGCATAAAGATTCGAATAACAAGTACGAATAACAATAACAATAACTTTAGTTATTGAACAACTGCAACTTATCAAGTATATGTCGAAATCGACAATTTATCATGAACTTGCATGTTATCATGTTATTCCAATCCAGAGCCGAACTGGTCTTTTCCAAGCAGTCAAAATGACTGCTTTTCGGCAATATAGGTATAACACACATATATATACTGGAAGTGAAGTAGGGGGGGGGTGGGCAACAACAATGATTAATTAACCCATTTATATGTTGTAGAAAAAGTCACAAAATTATAAGAAGCTGTGTCATTATTTAAATAATTATTTTTTTAATTGAAATTCAAAAGCAGTCAAAATGACTTGCTTAGGCAATCTAGTGTTAAAAAGATTTCGATGCGGTGAGAAGCCTAAAAGTAATGACAATGGTGGATGATTACTAAGAAAAAGGCGAAGTCTAATAGAGTTAAAACAAGGACAATCAGTTAAAATGTGTAAAATAGTAAAAACTTGATTACAGGTGGAACATACGGAGGCACCCTCTGCCAACAGAAGGTGGACATGGGTGAAACGCGTATATGGCCGACGCGAAGCCGTGTACCATTGACTTGTAAACCAAATTTGAACATCTTAGGTCTATTCGTTTGGGAGATATGCTGCCTATGTACACACAGGCATGCATCTTTTCTGAACAATTTTTCTTTTAACCCTTTCAGTCCAAATTATTTGTTTTTCATTTTAAAAATCTGAAATTTGTAAAATATATTCATTTGGTACCCAGAATAACAGGGTTGAAAGCACATTTTTTTGTTTAAATTTTTAATTAAAATTAAAAATGATTCCAAATGGCATCATTGGGCATCAGGTATATTGGACAAGTTTAAGCTATTTCGCTTCGGCATTTCTAAATAAATCAAATAAATTTTGAAATCTTCTATTTAGTCGTAAATATATCTGAACGTAGTGAATACTGCTAGAAAAAAATAGCAATAACGTGGTAATAACAGTACGAATCTAAAATAAATAATATAGCCGGGAAAAAGTGTTGAGTTGTACTCAGCTCCCACTGATTGCAAATGGAATAATAACTTTTCAATCATTGCAAATGTTAAAATTTTAAAATATTTATTCGTTAAAAATAGTTGATATACAATTTTTAAATATTAAAGAAAATAATACGAACATATTTGAAAGAGTTATTTAATTTAAATTACTTAAAAAATGAAATTAATTTCGGCATCTTTTTCGGAATTGAGAAAACATAAAAAAGCCTCATTTCATTCATCGACAGAACCAGTGCAGCCATATATTGGTGAAAAAGAAAAATATATTTATATATTTGGGCAAAGAAAAATATAAAAATATATTTGGGCAGAGATGATTGCAAAAACGTTGATTCAAATTCAGTGGAAGTATTAGACGAGGAGAAAAAAATATTCGTAAATGTTGCGATTCCAATTGGCATCACTGGAACTGAAAGGGTTAAAATAAGTAGGTTCCGAAACGCGGTGAAATAGGAAAAAAAAAAATTCTGATCGAATACAATACTTTGATTACATATGGGTACTTGAAAGTAATAAAAGAATTAATAACTTCAAACGCATCGTTCGATCCCAGTAATATAACCATCCACAACATCTCCTCAAACATCATACGAAAATTTGATTTTGGCAACAACGTACTGAGGCCACGATGCGGACGCGTTCACTGGTATGCCTCCATCCCAACCGGTCAAAACCGCCAAAGACAGACGGACGGACGTGTCAAATTAATCCGTACGGCATGTTCTCTGAACCATGTTCTGTCGTGGGAAACCGGAAAAGTGAACCGATCTGGAATGTGCTACCGATACGATGTCATTTTGTCAAGGAAGTGGGCCGTGTCCGAATTAGCATGTCACGGTCACTGTCTCGTCAGCTGGTTGTGGCGAACGCTTTGTTGGTCATTGGATGGAAACTAACCGAATGCGATGCGTGGGCGAAGCACTGAGTTTTATTATGTAGAGACTGTGACATGGCTACAGGTTCCATAACTCATTATGGAGATAGGTATCACACGCATTTCAATTTTGGTACGTCAGTTGCCCTTTTAGTGTTGGTCAAGGAGTCTTCGGAATTTGAATTTTGACTCCTTAACCTTTGAAATGATATAACTGCGTTACAGACATCAAATTTTTAACATAATAAATTTTATGGGGGGGTTGGTACCCTAAAGTTTATAAATAATCGATTTTGAGTTTGTTATTGTTGATCAAAGTTTAAATTCCCTCCTTCAAAAGGATATCTTATTTATAATAATATTTTCAACTAGAAGCATTTTTAATAATTATTTTAAGACAAAATTAGTAACTATTAGTGTAAGTTAAGTTTTCTTTAAAATGAGTTTTTCTCAAAACTACATTTTTCATTATTCATGTACCTTTTTCTCAGAAGCTGCACAAACTACTTTTCACCGCATATTCTTTTCATGTACATGCATATACTGATGTGAGATTTTGTTGTTATTTTAAAAATATTTTTTGTTTTGAGTTATTTCGGAAAAAAAAACACCCCCCAAAAACTTGTGATTTTTAACAAATTCGAGGGACTTTCAATAAAATTCATTTAATAAAAAAAGTAAATGAAATACATTCAAAAGTTAACTTCAGTAGAATAACAAGTGCCTGCTAAATGCACTGAAAATAAATTAGGCTTTTATGTCAATTACTTTTTAAGAAAACGGTACATGAAATATGCCAAATTAAAATTACCGGTACAGAGGGTAAAAATTCCCCTTAAAAAATACAAATTTGCATGCATAGTAGTCTCCCGGTTGCTAAATATGGGCGCAGGTTGAATTAGTTTCAAAGGGAGGTGCAAGGTGATTAATTTCATAACCTTGAATTTTCAATTGATTTTCTTAAAAACACTTCAATTAATATCTAATTTCTTACCCATTGAATATTTTAAAACCTAAAATACTTATATTTTCGGCGATTCGAAGCATTTTTCTATCCATTATTTTTAATTTCAAAAATACAGAGAGGGGCGAAAATGCACCTCTTTGGTGGCACCCTTTTTTTTTAAACCAAGCAATTCTGTTTTGAATCTCCCTTAATCTGAAAACACTCAGCCAATACAAATCAATACCAATAACAAAACACATTACTCACCATCTACTTGAACCAGGAACGTTGCCTTATGTCCATCTGCAAGACATCCACAGGGATGGATGGAAATTTTCCCTATCTCGGGTGCAACCAATATCTGAATCCGCTTGACAGTACGAGACACATTGTTAAAAGCCCTGACTTTCAGCCAGTGAGCACCAGTTTGATTCTGGAGGGCGATTTCAGTTCTGTACACCGAACTTCCAGCATCGAAGACGGTTCTGCGATTTTTAGTTCCAACAACCACGAAAACTTCTTGGCGAACTCGAGGCAAGAACACCTCCACCTTCAAAGAAGTTCCACGAGTAGCAACGTTAGGAACTGAAACTTCAAGTTGAGTGATGGCGTCCTCAACGAAAACACTCCATGGCTTCGTAAGTTTTATGGCAGAGACTTTGTTCCCAACGGTTAGAGATACTTTGCAGTCACCAAGGAAGCTGAACTTGTGCACAAACGAACATTTGGTGAGCTCAAAGTGAACTGTTTGTGTATCAGGTTGACAAATCTTACAATGAATGAACCATGTACATTGGACTTCGGTACCTTTTAGGTAATTGACAGAGAATGAAATTTCGGTGTTCTGTTTGACGAATAAGATTGGTTTGAGAGGGTTGGTGGTCAATCCTGTGATTGGGTCCTGGACGGTCACTGTAGTTTCGTTTTCAACGATGCTGATCGGGTTAGAAACGGTTACTCTGATGATGTAGCAACCAGGTTTGTCAAAAACAAATGGAATGGAATATTTTTTATAACTGTTGAGGAGGGTAAGAGTTGCATTATTCTTAGTAAGATTCTGAACTGTCCATATCACGCTCACGTTTTTAATATAATTTTTCGGAAATACGAAGAGTGTCAAGTGAAACGTTTCATTGGTTTTAACAACGGGTTTTGATTTCAAAACAGCCATTTCTATTTTCGAATAAACATCGTAAGAAACTATTGGTGACAGCTCTGTTAAACTTGTTGCCTGTAGATGAACTTGGCATTGGTATCTCGCAGGGTTGTCGAACTTCCACCTAAATGTAAAGTTCGATAGAACACATAACTCTTTGTCTGTCCTTGGTGGAAATAATGTTGATATCTTGTGGACATCATTGCATCGTAACTCTGCCTTCCACGTTCTGCTGTCTGGGATCATTAATAGCAGCTCGAGCTCGGCATACAAGCCTACAATTGATTTTAATGGCGTCTTGTTGTGGACTGAGAATGAAACTTCTGTCAAGGTAACCTATGATGAAAATATTACAAGAAAAATTAGAATATCATATTTTTTGTGGAAAAAAAAATGGCACATTGCAACTTCCCAAAGTTATATATCAATAAATATATTTAAATAGGTGCATATGTAATATTGAGATGCGTATTTAATTAAATGATTGCTTATATATTTTAAATTAGGTTCAAAGAGGAGTTTATTAGTATATTATTAGTTTTATGATCACATTACAGGTGAGTAAAACCACTTATAAGTCCATAAATGTAAAAGCATAAAAAAATTAAAGGAGAGGGATTGCACAAAACTACAGTTAGTGCTAAAGCAGCTTACATGCAAGAAGTATACACATTAGATCTTTTCAAATTTTATTAAATAGGATGGAACATGAGGTGCTGAATAATTTCCCTCATTGGTAGGTCCGTCAAAGACAAAACTTCAAAGAGGCATTTTTGAAAAGACTGCTAGCAGTTAGGATTTAAATTTGAACCACGACGTCTACATTAACAAAATGAGAAGTCAATACTATATTAATGTGCATGCGTTAAATAATTGGAAACAAATAAGTAATACAGGATGTTCCGGCTATAAATATCCAAAAGTTACGGCTTATCATTACGGAACTACCCATTAGAATACAATAGACTGCTTCTCGATGGATTGAAAACCCCTCTGAGATTTCTTGAGCAGGAAAGCGATACATCTAAAGTCAATGTGTGCTTAGATATGCAAGTAAATAGCATCATTTGTGCATTTTTCGTCTTAGAACGCATTGGTACGGGGCACGTTTATCTTAGGGTTTATGAAATCCACATTGTGTATTGTTGCGTGGCTGGGTTCGAAAGACTTGAAGCCAAAGCAGATCAAAACTTGCAGAAATTTATTCCGATATAACTCTTCTCAGATTCTTTTACGACTCCAGAACTTTCCGTTCTAATAGACTCAATACAGCTCTTTACACAACAATGGAGCACAAACAGCAGTTAAAAACTAGATACACAGCTGCTAAAATCAACGCAAAAGACAATGCAATACAGTCCCCTTTCGGAACTATCTAAATATTTGATGAGAGAAAACTAACTAACTCACTCACTCAACCCTTTATTGGCCTTATATAGGAAAGCTTCCTTCGCGAATCTTCTAGATATAGAAATTTGGAGAATTTTACAGATCGCAGTCGAAAAGTCCTGTACAGGTACGTGGGGACCGAAAATGTCGCCAAATGGTCACCAAATTTGGAAAGATTGCCATTAACCATAATGTTAAATAGCCTTCTCCTTGTAAAACTCGTTTTCTAGCATTATCCCTGTAAAACTCGTTTTCAAGCATTAAGAGACGCATTGCAGGAAAGCGAAGTAAAGACAAACTATTGCACTGCCTTATGCGAAATGTATATACATTTTTCTTTTTACATAATTAATACTACGAAATATTTACAAATATACAGAAATTCGTAACAGTATAAACAAAAAATTTAAACTGTGGATGGGTTGAAGAAGCGTATCATGGAAACAAATCGTCTAATAACTCCTGATACGCCTCGAAATTTTTTGGAGATTGATATTAACTCTTAACTGTTGTATGTGGTTTGACAGAGTCATTTTTAGTGGAATGCTTCCCCCCCCCCTAGAATATTTTATCTTTCACTTTTATATAATTTTTCTGATACAATATTTCTTAAACTTTAAAATGATGCTCATCCATTTGTTTGGCGAAGTATGGACAACTTGTTGCCAAAAACATCAAACCAACTTAACCACAGCAGTTAAAGGTTTAAAACTTAGTGAGATGTTATTTCTACTTAATTTTTTTTTTTTTTTCCTTTCTTACTTTTAGATACTTTCAGCAATAACTTTTGGATGTTTTTAACCCGGACACACTGTATTTTAACGAGATCTATTATTTGATGAGTCTCAGTTTAAGTAATAGGGACTTATTAATGTAAAACAAATAGTTATATTAGTTAAGAGATTTTACTTTGGATCTTAAACCCAAGGGTATTGTTTTCAATTGGACAAAAGTATGGTCCTGCCTCCATCCAAACTTAATGTTTGGGCATGCGCGGAAGAGGCATTGTGTGGGAATGCGCATGCGCCGCCTGCTTGTATAGTTGGTTGTTTTTCAGATTATTTGGCGCCGTCAGCAACACGAGGGCTATAATGCGCCGAAACATTCGTCATTAGACAAGCCAACATACATTTACAAACACCCATGCCTAACACGGGACTCGGAAGCCGCAACCTCGCTGTCTAAAAGCTAGCACGCTAACCACTATACCGTTTGGTCGGCCGCCTGCTTGTATAAGAATATATGTCTGCTGATGTTCAGTTGTGTTGATGCATCGATGTTTTATAAAACTCAACTGAAAAATCAACAACTCTGTAATGGGCTTAGACTATAGGCTGAGTGTAAACTGTACATTGTCCTTAAAAAGATTATTTTAATACTTTTTGATATTTGTAAATCTCCGCTAAGCAAACATGATTGAATATGGGACAAATGTGCGTTCTCATCTCCTAAAGGAGTATAAATAGTAGACATTTCAGATAAGAGACTGGAGATTCATTTCAGATTAGACTGAGAGGCGACAGCAATTTTTGGACCCCACCGAACATCATTCTGAATTTTTTTATAGAAATTGGTTAAAAGTGAGTAGATTACGAATCCACTGGCCTGCCGTGGCAAAAATGGCCGAAACTGGTCAAAAATCGACTTTTAATAAGTTGAACTAAATCCAATTGCCAAATGCGCCATAACTTGCCGAATAATGAGCATTCTTTTTTTAATTGGTAACCCTCACTCTTTAATTTCCAATTAAGAAGGTTGCAGATGATTCGGATGTGTGGCGATGGCTTATTTGCATCTTTCACAAAGGAGCCAAATTGGCAATAAACATTACGTCACTGATGACGTAACTGATGTCGCCAATTTGGCTTACTTTTAAAAGATACAAGTTTACCGATCCAGAGATCAGAAATCGTTTGCGCTTTTTCTCATTGAAAATCAAAATGTAGTGGGTTGCCAGACGAATAAGTTTGTTCTCTTTTTGGCAAGTTATGACATATTTGGCAATCGGATTTTAGTTCAAATCATTCCAAGTCGATTTTTTATCGGTTCCGGCCATTTTTGCCTAGGCAGACCAGTGGATTCGTAATCTACTCACTTTTCTCCAATTTCTATAAAAAATTCAAAATGATGTTCGATGAGGTCCAAAAATTGCAGTCGCCTCTCGGACTACATGGAAATCTACTTGGTCTTGCATTAACCTGACTGTGGCGTAGAATCTGAATCAATGATTCGGGTACCATAACATAACGATTCACTTTTCAATGTCACTTTATCGAAGGGACATTTTCGTGTGATATTCAGCAATAATATTCTCAGCAGGTGATAGAAGAAAGGATAATCGTTTAAAATAATTTGTCTTTGGTTATTTGGATGTACATAACAGGATTAGATACTGATCAAATAAAATGTACTCGCCACAAATATCGATTTCTCGACTCTCCCAAGTGGTGACGATACAGTCAGATGCACTTCATTTAGGCCTTCTTGGAACTTATGAATCTAAAAATAGAAAATCGATTTTAATTAAAAACACATTTTAAGTTCGTTATTTATGCAAACATTTCAGTCATAATTTAGTTAGAATTTGAAAGAAATATAAAGTAATTCAAATCAGGTACATGATACTTTTTTTGGCACAAATTTTTGTCGGATCCACTGATACCAAAATACAACTTCTGGATTAGACTGAGAGGCGACTGCAATTTTTGGACCCCATCGAACATCATTCTGATTTTTTTATAGAAATTAGAGAAAAATGAGTAGATTACGAATCCACTGGTCTGCCGTGGTGAAAATGGCCGAAACTGGTAAAAAATCGACTTTTAATAAGTTGAACTAAATCCAATTGCCAAATGAGCCATAACTTGCCAAATAATGAGCATTTATTTTTTATTTGGTAACCTTCACTCTTTAATTTTCAATTAAGAAGATTGCAGACGATTCAGATATCTGGCGACGGTCTACTTGCATCTATTAAAAGGGAGCCAAGTTGGCAATAAACATTACGTCACGGATGACGTAACTGATGTCGCCAATTTGGCTTACTTTTAAAAGATACATATTTTCCAAGCCAGAGATCAAAAATCGTTTGCGCTTTTTCTCATTGAAAATCAAAATGCAGGGTTGCCAGACGGAAAAGTTTGTTCTCTTTTTGGCAAGTTATGACATATTTGGCAATCGGATTTTAGTTCAACTCAATCCAAGTCGATTTTTGATCAGTTTCGGCCATTTTTGCCACGGCAGAATAGTGGATTCCTAATCTACTCACTTTTCTCCAATCTCTATAAAAAATTCAGAATGATGTTCGATGAGGTCCAAAAATTGCAGTCTCCTCTCGGACTTGATAGCTTACAAGCGGTCAGAATGCAGCCAATTGAATACTTTCCTTCAACTATACTACTTTATAGGTCGCCCATGGTTACAAACACATTCTAACTTGTTTTTTTTTTTGGGGGGGGGGGGGGAGTGAGTTGCTAATATAGATCTGTATGGTGATTGTTAAGCCTTCTTTGATTTCAAGTCAATTACCAAGAATGTATTATCCAGAAATTGTAATTCGAGATAAGGGGTTGAAGCTTCAGGATGAAAATTTTAGAAATATCTTGAATTTCTTAGAGACCTTCAACTCAATTGAATGTTTATAGGAATTGCAGTTTCGGCTATGAAGTACAAGATATGTAGTTATATATTGCATTTTTGGATTTATTTTTAGATTTTTCATCCGATCAAAGACAATACACCGTTCAGAATACAAATAAAAGTCAAAAAAATATTTAAATTTTTTTCAATTAATGTTAATATTTTAACGTAATTGTGACATTCAATGACAAAAAGACACGTTCGTATTAGGGGTCATTGGGTTCAGGTACCAATCATGTATAGTTTGGCGACATTTAATAGCTGAAATTGCGTTCTGTTAAGATTGATGACATGCTATACAAAAACCTTGAGAATTTTGTTTCCCTTTTGTAAAAAATATGTTACCAAGTTGGCGAATTTGGTGACAAACGGCAAGAAAACTTGTCATATGATAAGCAAGTTCTAATCCAACATCTCTATTTGGTACCAAAGTGTGAACTGCACATTACAATGGAGGTACTCTACCTGTCAAACAGTAAAACACTTCCTTTTTACAATTTTATGCAATCCTACTAACTTGACAGATGCCATTAAAGTGATAGATAACGTTACATGTAAAATTTATAATTTAGGCTCAGTAAAATTCAAATTGATTTTAACTTTATATTTTCATTACTTCCGGTAGCATATCGGAATATGCATTCATACAGATGTGACCTTTACTTGATTTATCAAAAGTATCTGTAGTATTTGCAGTTCCATTGGGGAATAATGCTCCTTAAATAAAGTCATATAACTACTTCCTTGTACTGTACTAAACTCCAACTTAACTTGACATCACTAGACGGTAGATCGTCACAGTGCTCATAGGCAATTTATCCATTTTGGTGGCGTGAAAGCATAATGCTCGCCAAACCACAACCCTGTAGAGAACAAAAGGCTATAAGGTTTTCCGAGAATTACGTCTTCACTCCTCTAAAATGGATTAATTGCCTATGAGCACTGTGATGATCTACCGTCTAGTGATGTCAAGTTCAGTTGGAGTTTAGTATAGCTCTGTTACAATCTTCTAGCACAGTGCATTCAAAAACGACTGTGCATAAAATTTTGAAATTTAGTGAGTAGGTACAAAAAAAGATTACCTAATTAAATAACGTAAATTGTTTTCATTTAATTCCTATCCATTAGAAATGACATTTAAAATAGCAACTGAGAGACCAGATGGAGTCACTGTATATGTATTGATGCAAGGATTTCAAATATAAAATAAAATATATATTAGGTACTATTTTCGAGTTTTTAATTTATGTAATTTCAAATAGTCCGAAAGGCAACTGCAATTTTTGGACCCCATCGAACATCATTCTGAATTTTTTATAGAAATTGGAAAAAAGTAAGTAGATTACGAATCCACTGGTCTGCCGTGGCAAAAATGGCCGAAACTGATCAAAAATCGACTTGAAATAAGTGGAACTAAAATCCGATTGCCAAATATGTCATAACTTGCCAAAAAGAGAACAAACTTTTTTGTCTGGCAACCCACTGCATTTTGATTTTCAATGAGAAAAAGAGCGAACGATTTCTGATATCTGGCTCGGGAAACTTTTATCTTTTAAAAGTAAGCCAAATTAGCGACATCCGTTACGCCATCAGTGACGTAATGTTTATTGCCAATTTGTCTCATTTGTGAAAGATGCAAGTAAGCCATAGCCACACATCCGAATAGTCTGCAAGCTTCTTAATTAAAAATTAAAGAGTGAGGGTTACCAAAAAAAAAAAAAAAAAAAAAAAAAGCTCACTATTTGGCAAGTTATGGCGCATTTGGCAATTGGATTTAGTTCAACTTATTAAAAGTCGATTTTTGACCAGTTTCGGCCATTTTTGCCACGGCAGACCAGTGGATTCGTATTCTACTCACTTTTCTCCAATTTCTATAAAAAATTCAGAATGATGTTCGATGGGGTCCAAAAATTGCAGTCGCCTCTCAGTCTAGAAGGGATCATTTTCGTACCTAATCACCAAATTTCATTGTTTTATACAAAGTAGTTTCTAAATGCATTGGGCTAGGAGATTGTAGCAGAATGAGTATAGGAAATTATCCTTAATAAACTAATCTTCAACTTAACTTGACATCACTAGACGGTAGATCGTCACAGTGCTCATAGGCATTTAATCCATTTTGTCGGCGTGAAAGCATAATGTTCGCCAAACCACAACACTGTAGAGAACTATAAGGTTTGGCGAGAATTATGTCTTCACTCCGCTAAATTGGATTAAATACCTATGAGCACAGTGAAGATCTATCGTCTAGTGATGTCAAGTTAAGTTGGAGTTTAGTATATGACTTACTCTTAAACAGACGTATATTGTCTTTATTTTAAGAATCTCATTGAATTAGTTTAGTGAGAAAAGAGTATTAACGAGAATTGTTCGATAACTTTAAAGTACACAAAAATTAAAGATGCCGATTAAATATTCATAGACATCTCTTATAAAATCATTGTAAAAATTGGAACAATTGAGCAAAATGAATTATTTTGAAGGAGAAAAAAAATAACTTTGAAACTAATACGGTTTGTCGTAAGAATGCACCAACCCAAAATTTCGCTTTCGGATCCGATATAAATTATTCACACGCTCCATTAAAAAAAAAAAAAAAAAAAAAAAAAAAAGTGGAAAAAAAGGCACATATATCTTTTAAATATTTAATTCAAAGAATAACGCGAAATACAATCTCGCATCTAAATTAATCACTTTTTCAAAGGCAGATAAAAAGCATTTTTTTTTTTTTTTTTTTTGGCATAGATAGATTTTTCTCTAACAATAAAGATCAACGCGAAGAGATATCACTTGATTATAACGAATGTTGACAATCGCAAAAGCGGAGAAATCTACGCATTTAAGACAAGTTTTTATTATTTTTTTTTGGGGGGGAGGGCTTTTTATATTTTGCAACCCCTCCCTCCTTTTCTTTATTCCATTATTCGGATTCTTTTTATACAGTGAAGCGGAAGAGGTAGGGATAAAGAAGGCAAAAAAAAAAAAAAGTTTACACACAACAAAAAGAAAAAAAGGGAAAAGAAATCAATTCATCTCAGCGACAATTTGTCAACTTTTGTGAGATATGGTCTTCTGGTACAGAGAGGAACATGAAAACACGAGAAACACTGAAAGTGGGGGAAAAAGGGAAAAAGTAAAGGGAGAATAAAATATCAAATGGGGAAAAAAACTGGATAGAAAAATCAATTGGGTAAAGATTTTTTTTTTTTTTTTTTTCGTCTTGCTATAGGAAATGACCCGGTATTTCTGGTGCGGCCATTTTGGGATACTGGGTTTCTTTTCTTTTTTAAAAAAAAAAGTCGTTACGTAAGAGGATCTTACTATTGTTTGAAAATTATTTATTTGAAAGAGGAGAAAGTAGTTTAGTTTTTGTGCTACAAGAAAAACTTAAAATTACTTTCTGGAACTTTAATTGTTTTTACAATACTTTGAAGTTTTTAAAACTTGTAACTATTAGCTGCTTACTAAAAGTGCAATAAAATAATATAATTGTTTTTAATTGATAATGTTTTCGGTTTATATTAATTGAAATGAATTTCTTTTTATTTATTAGTAAAATCATATGATATTAACTAAAAATAAAATATTACGATATACACAGCTTTTATAAAATAAAAGCTAGAATTTATTCATCATTCAAAGACCTACAAAATTTCCTTTAAGAACAGTGAACTTGTTGTCAAGCTTTAACAAAAGCTTCAGTGCATGCAACTTCACACGCACAGTGATAATTCAGGCAATGAAAAAGTAAACAAGCGCTTAGCTCTTTTAAAAAAACCGCTCAAAATCCATCTAACTAATTTCACAAATCGGTGGCGTCTTTATAGTAGCAGATGAAGTTTCCAGAAAAATCAAGTACAAACAATTTTGAAATCAGAACATTTAAAAGGGACACGAAACCTTCCGACCAGCCCGCGTGCCACCAACCCTTTCCTCTGTATTATAGCTGTAGAAAAACAAATATAATAAATAAATAGAAAAAAATAAACAAAATAAACATCATTCGCTAGTATTTGCAGGAAAATTGTATAACAATAATAAATATGATGTAATCGGATTTAAAATTAATCTTATGTATTATTTAAGGATTTTATGTATTTTTTCATGAAAACTCCTTTATCTCTTTTTATATAAAGCCAAAATTGAAAATACCAAAAATTAAAATACCAATTTAAAGGCTTACGACCTTTGCACACGAATAATATTTTATTCACAATTGTAATTGGATTAAAAACTGAATATAAATAAAATAGGAATAGTTAAAAAAAAAAAAAAAAAAAAAAAAAAAAAAACTTCGGAAGGTGTGATAGTTTTATCGAAAAGAGAAAATTATTATTTAGGGACGTTGAGTAAACTTCAAGAAATTTTATAACTCTCAGCAATAGAATGCAATATATAACACTGGTGAGCTTTCAAAAAAGTGATTCATCTAATTAACCTCAATTGCATATGCTGTACAAAGATCTATTTTATCTAATTGCTTATTTTACCATTGCTTCACTATAATTAGTTTTTAAGCTAGTTTTAGACTTAATAATGCTGCAAAGAAATAAATGGAAAATATTAACACTTGATTAATATTTATTTTAAAAGTGGTAGTTTTTTGAGTTAAACAGTAAGTAATGTTATAAACATCGATATAAATAAACAACTGGATAGACTGCTTAATGCTGAGAAAATGAAGCCGTTGCCAGATGCCGTTGGTGGGATAAAAAATACGGATTGCCGAGGATTGAAAATAAAATTTTGGGTTGTACACAGCAGGAAAAGTCAATAGTAGACCTTAATTAGTAATAATGTGCAAAAAAAAAAATATATATATATATATATATATATATATATATATATATATATATATATATATATATATATATATATATATATATATACTCTAGTATTTTACAAGGTTTTTCGCATTTCCATCCAACTATAAAAGTGAACTGTGATTGGTTAATCTTATCACCAGATTCGCAACCCCCGGCGCGTTTATCTCCTTGCATTGACAATGGAGCAGTCTATCCAGTTGTTTATCTATATCGATGGTTATAAATAAAAAGATTGAAAATCGAACTTGCAAAATGCTCGGTACGTTTGTTGTAACTCTATGTGTATAAAACACGAGCTGCGATATTACTTTTACAGAGGCATTATGAGAAGTGATACCCCATTTATATTAGTTGAACATTGTTATTTTTGAAAAATAAAATAAGTTATAAAAACTTTAATGTAAATGTTATACCAGCAAAGTTTCAAGAATTATTCGGAATAAAAATTAATTTTTGCGCATGTTTTTCTCAAGCCATTTTATGGAATAAATCAAAATTATTTTCCCATCGATATATTTTGAACTTAAAACGTTATGGATAATGCGATGTATAACCAGAAATTAATAATTTTGGATCTCGGCAACAACTCTGGGTTTTCCTGCGATGTGGAAACTCTAGCAGTGAAACAACTTTTACAGAATAATTCTTAAAAGTTGTCGCCACTTTACGTTTTTTTTTTTCCTCAAAAAGTGAGATGTAAAGATTTGAAGTTGAAAGATGAAAAAGGGTTTGATTAACTTAAAAGTGATTTATTATAATTCAATTTATAACCAGATCTTAAAAATTCCAGATCTTGGCAATAACTATTAGTTTTCCTGCGATGTGTAAACTCTAGCAATGAAACAACTTTTACAGAATAATTCTTAAAAGTTGCCGCCACTTACGTGTCTTTTTCCCGAAAAGTGAGATGTAAAGATTTGAAGTTGAAAGATGAAAAAGGGTTTGATTAACTTAAAAGTGATTTATTATAATGCAATTTATAACCAGATCTTAAAAATTCCAGATCTTGGCAATAACTATTAGTTTTCCTGTGATGTGTACACTCTAGCAATAAAACAACTTTTACAGAACAATTCTTAAAAGTTGTTATTAGTTATATTAGTTGAAAGATGATATCTAAAGAGTTGAAGTTTAAAGATGAATAACGGTTTGATTAATATAGAAGTGAATTTTGATAATGCAATTTATAACTCTGCAAATGAACTTTTCTGTGAATTTTCTCTCGAACTATATGGCTCTTTTTTCATTAACGACCTACCATCAGTTATATAGTATCGTTTTAAGGTCAACAGATCTCAGCAACTCTTAGATTCATTTTCACAAAAACTTTAACCATTGTAACCTGATCCAATCACCCGATTCCAGTTACGTCACCTCCTGATTCTAGTTACGTAACCATTTGATTCGAATTGCTCAAACATTTTATTCCAATTGCGTAATCACCTGATTCCAGTTACGTTACAAAATTATTCCAATTTCCATTAGACAGCCTGATGAAAGATGGGATCGCCAACCAAAGAATCTATTTGTTCAGTTCCTGACAAATGTAGTTTTAACTAACTTTATTTGAACTATAATACCAGATGGTTTTATGAAACAAAGCAAAATTCTGTAGAACAATCATCGTTATATAAATCTGCACCAAACAAGTTTCTCCCTATGGTTGTTGAACCAAAACCTTTTTCATGGTTGGTGAACAGTTTTCTCCACCATTTATTTTAAAACGAAAGTTGAAGCTTGGATATTTTCAAAATATCGTTTGATTCTTGAGCAGAGTATTCTTAAGTTCTTACAATAATACTTGTAGTAATAATGACAATACACTCCAAGACATTTAAAACTAGGAGTGCGGAACATCGCACAACTTTCAAGTACACTATATAATATTGGTCATTGCAGTAAAATTTGACATGGTGTAACCATTTTTTTATTTTCACTCAATTCAATAAAAATGGGCAGTTTGGAGATATTTTTGGCAATAATTTTTACATGAAAAAAACAAAAAAAATAAATTACAAAACTGGGGAATTTATTTGATAGACATTACTTTGCTCTTGCATTGTTAGTGCTAAAAAAATCGATCGTTGATGTGTGATGCTCAAGGGCACAGAGCTCTGTGTTAAAGGTACAAGGTTTTTCTACTTTTTACGTTTTTATCGCATTTTTATGTGAATTTCGGAGGTGGGAATGTTTAGAACATCTTCAAAGGCATTACCACAGGGATTTTTATCAAAATTATTAGACCCGTTTTCTAGCAATCATTGAAAAACATGATTTTTTTCAATGGCAGTTACCTTATTCGCATGCGTGATTTTGACGAAAGCCTTAATAGTAGGTCCTTGTGCTTCCATCAACCCACAAACCAAATTTGAACATAGTAGGTCAATATCTTCGGAAGTTACGGTGACCATGTACACACAGGCACACATACAGACATTTTTTCTAGATAACTTTTTTGAAATCGGAATGTTCCAAAACGTGGAGAAATGCAAAAAAAAAAAAAAAAAAAAAAAAAAAAAAAAAAAAAATCGATTTTTTTTTTGTTGACCGAATACTATACTTACATTGCCCTATGTATACATAATGGTGATGAGCAATTACTGTATTTTTTAATTTTTTTATTCAATTCTAAATGTTTTGAAAAGGCCATAAACAGAAAAATTTCTGCTCAATTAGCTTTTTCTTTTTTTAAATTTGCAATCAAAGTTGCCCTGTTAGACGTTGGTGAGAAAACGATTCATTCGGCTCGAATTGAATGTGACATCCAGGCTTCCCAAACATCTCGGTTTGAAATGTGGCAGCGGAAACAAATTTTGCAAGTTTCTCTCAAATCGCGCCAACCAGTACATGATATGGCAATGGTCCACCAGCATCAATTATTTCAACGCCAACTATTTGGCAGAAACCTCACGATAACCATAGAAAGAGCAGGAATTCTTGATGTCAAAGATTCAGTTGTGTCGTTTGATCGGACTGGTTCTGGCTCGATTTTGAGGCATTTTCTTTTCTTAATATTTAAATAACTAATTTTTTTTAAAGAACTTTTGTTTAAATATTTGAAATCAGAAAGAAATTCTTCATAAACATAAACTAATTTCACTCGTTTTTTAAAAAAAAAGGCTGGAATTTCCATTGAAAGTAAAAATCAAAGACATAGCTAACTAGAGCTCCCGTTGCATCTTAAGATTACCAAAGAGATAGAATCCACAAGCAAAAAAGGTTAATAAACATCAGCGATTACTTTCTCACAGGGTAAACATCATTAAAGAAGTGGCGGTTTATTTCTTTTGCCGAAAGATTTAATTTCACCCAGGACATAAAACCCGAAAAATCATTTACTTCCGGCTTTGTTCGCCAAGTGTGGATAGCAATATCTTCCCCAGCAGTTATATCTCCCAGACGAGCGATGGTTTCACAATCTCTGGCAAACCCTATAACGGAGTAATGCAATCGTAAAAGCGGGAAGGCATGAAAAGGCTGTAAAGCGGACCCTAGGGGGGGAAGGAAGAAGCCTTATTTCTGTTGCTCTGGCCCCTTTTGGAGGAAATATAACCCGAGAAACTATTGTGATCTTTAGTATTTCTTGCCTCGTAGACTTAATACGTTTCTGGTCGTACAGTGTCTCCTGCTGAAATGTTGCTAATTCTAATTACAATAAATAGTAGCTTGAGAAGGAGGTATACGAAACAAATTTAACAAAATTGAGAAACTTTACAATTTTAAAAACAATATTGATTTTTCTGAGTTGAGAAAAACTAATATTTTTAAATCCTTTATTACTTTCAATTACCCATATGTATACATAGAGTAATAAAAGTATACCCTTAGGTAAAAAAAAAAAAAAAAAAAAAAAAAAAAATGTCTGTCTGTGTGTACGTGCTCAGCATATCTCCCAACAAATAGACTTACGATGTTCAAATTTGGTATGAGGGTTAGTGGGGCTCAAGGACCTACCATTAAGGTTTACGTCAAAATCGCGCATGAGCATAAGGTAGCTGCCATTGAAAAAATTATGTTTTTCAATGATTGCTAGAAAACGGTTCTAACGATTTTGATAAAAATCGATGTGCTAATGCCTCTTAAGGTGTTCCAAACATCCCCACCTCCGAAATTCCCGTAAAAATGCTTCAATGGCGTAAAAAATAGAAAAACGAATGCCTTTAAAACAGAGTTCTCTTTGCTTGAGCATAGCTTATGAACGATCATTTTTTTCCTCCTCTTCTCAGTTTCACTTAATAAGAAAAGACTAGGGAGCTTCTCCCCCTGCTCGCTAACGCTCGCCAACCCCCAAACGCCTCGCTGCGCTCGGATTGAGTGGGCTTTGCCACTCGAATTTGTGGTTAAAACATCTTGCTGAGCTCGAATAGGTTTGCCAGCCATAAAAAATGTAACCAAATTTTTATAAATTTAATGTAAGGCCTAATAGAGAAAACACCCAAATTGCAAGTTTCATAATAGAAAGTTAAATATACTATCCGCCAACATTCTGACTTAAAACTTCATTAGCTATGCCCTAACATTGAAGTCCCAATATCTTTCATTTATTCTGATAAAAAACAAAGCGAGCTACACTCACCAACCCCTGAACGCCTCGCTTGGGTTGGTTTTTCTGGATAGAAATACTTCAAAATAATAATTACTCTAATACAAAAATGCTTCAGAAAAACAGAAAAAATCAACTTTGAAACGAAGAGTTTAAAAAGAGCTTTAAAATTAGCAACGGGTTTGTTGTTTACATATGTAAGGATGTTGCCATTCATATATTCAAAATCATTGAGGCTTTGTAGTAGCTTAATGATGAAAAATATTGAAATTTAACTAATTAATAAAGTGTTAATAAATTATTTTGGCACGTTTTGGCAAATCTACAGCTTATTTCCTTTAAAATGACACCTTGATCATTGAAATTGGTTGAGCAGTTTAGGCAGACGGACTAACCCCAAAAAACGCATTGCCTATTAAATATATAGATAATATAAGAATTATCGAAAAGTATAACGCCAAAATTTCCGTTTTGGCGAAATTTTTTTTTTTTAAATATATTTCATATACTGCAAAAAATATCACTAAACTGGACATTTTTTCTAATCGAATGATGGAAATATAAATACAGTAAATGACAAAAAACCATGTCAGTAATATAGTGTAATTGAAAGTTATGCGATGTTCCACACCCCTAGTTATGAACAGTGACGGGTAATCATGCCGAGACCTACAACTTAACGTATATCCCAAACCACAACGAACATCCATGCCTAACCCGGGATTCAAACGCGGGACCTTTAACTTGTGAAGCCAGAGTTCTAACCACACAGCCATCAGGTAGCCTGAAATTTTAAGTACAAATAAAAAATTTAAGGAGTATTAGGAAGCTTAGGGTGAATGTCACCCTTAAGTTTGTCAACAACTGTCATCGGTCAAATCATCGGGAGTTATATTGACTACAGGCTGACACCCAGACGTTTTATTAGGGATTATTTTTGGTTTCACGAATTCCCGAAACGAGTAGAATGGAAGTAAACTACACATAATTTGATCGAATGCATTATTTTCATTACCCTATACAGTCAAACCTTGTAACACGAAATCGCTTAACATGAGATTGATTAACATGAAATCTTGTTGAACGCAAAGTAAAGGCAGTTCGATGAAGCTTAAATTTAGCGTTAATTTATTCGTGTAACACGAAATTGCTCGTAATGAAATTCCGCTTAAAATGAAACAACAATTGTTCTTTAAACCACTTTTTATTATCAATTACCCATATGTATACAGAAGGTAAGGAATGTATAGGATTCGGTCAAAACAATTTCGGTCAAATAAAGTAAATTGCACATAATTTGATGGAGTGCATTATTTTTATTACCCTATACAGTCAAACCTTGTAACACGAAATCGCTTAACATGAGATTGATTAACATGAAATCTTGTTGAACGCAAAGTAAAGGCAGTTCGATGAAGCTTAAATTTAACGTTAATTTATTCGTGTAACACGAAATTGCGTGTAATTAAATTCCGCTTAAAATGAAAAAAAAATTGTTCTTTAAACCATTTTTTACTATCAATTACCCATATGTATACAGAAGGTATAGGATTCGGTCAAAAAAAATGTCGATTTTTTTTTCTTCTTGAGTTCAGCATAAATCCCGAACAAATTGATCTACGATTATCAAATTTGGTGTGCTGGTAGGTGGTGACCATGGAACCTAATATTAAAGTTTTCGTCAAAATCGCGCATGAGCATAAGGTAGCTGCCACTGAAAACATCATGTTTTTTAACGATTGCTAAAAAACAGATCTAATGATTTTGATCAAAATATCTGTGGTAATGCCTCTTAAGGTGTTCTAAATATTTCCACCTCCAAAATTTCAGTAAGAATACTTTAATTGCGTAAAAAGTTGAAAAACGAATGACCTCAACACAGAGTTCTCTTTTCTTGAGCATACCTCATCAACGATCATTTTTTCTCCTCTCCTCAGTTTCACTAATAAGAAAGGATTTCACTTATAAAAAAGGATAATCTAAGATCTATCGAAAAGTACATCGCCAAAATCACCATTTTGGTTGAGTTTTTTTTTTTTTTTTTTTAAATTTTTTTTTTTTAAATTTTTTTTAAAATTTTTTTTTTTTTTTTTTTTTAAAATCCATATGAGAATTATCTCAAAAAATATCGCTAAACTGGCAATTTTTTCAAAACGAATGAGGAAAATATAAAAACGTTAAATGACACAAATCCACATCAGTAATAAAGTGTAATTGAAAGTTGAGCGATGTTTCACTCCTCTATACTAAACTTCAACTTAACTTGACATCAATAGACGGTAGATCGTCACAGTGTTCATAGGCATTTAATCCATTTTGGCGGCGTGTAAGCATAATGCTCGCCAAACCACAACCCTTTAGAGAACAAAAGGCTATAAGGTTTGGCGAGCATTATTGTCTTCACTCCGCTAAAATGGATTAAATGTCTATGAACACGGTAAAGATCTATCGTCTAGTGATGTCAAGTTAAGTTGGAGTTTAGTATAGTTTTATATGAAACCTTAAAACATTTTCTAATACAGCACGACAAAGCCTCACTTGCTTTAAATAATTTACAAGATGTAGACACATTTAAAAAACGTTTTATTAAAAACTGAAAGCAAAAATCAATAACAGACTTCTTATAATAATATGTTACTGGCGAATACATTTACTTTTTTTTTTTACTTCTAATGTTTAGTTTGTTAAATAATTGTAGTAAATAAAAGCATCGAAATGTAAGTGTTCTAAAAAGCAACAGTATTAAATTTATATAGTTAGAAGTTTAAATCTGCATTAATTAGACAAAAACGTTTTTAAACGATTAACACAAATACGGTTAACACGAAAAATCTCGGTGATACCATCGACTTCGCTTTAACGGGGCTTGACTGTATTTCATATAGGGTATATGGAAGTAAAAAATAGAGATTATTCCCATTATTTCTGGGACAAAGGTTCGCGAATTTAATTCCAAAATTTTACAGTCAACTATAGGAGAAATCTGCGAGATCTTCAATTATTCAATTTCTTTTGAATTTAAAACGTTGAATATCCATTAAATTGAGCTGCATTGAAGTTGCTATAGGCGACATAAAATGGCGCCAAATTTCTGTCGCCTACAGGACGAAAATTTTTACAGGACTCTGACAGGATTAAAGAACGTGAAAGAAGACGAATTAAATGGAAGATTATTATTATTATTATTTTTTCATCTTTTGGAACCGGGAAAAAGGTGAACTTTGTTTTCGAAATTAAATTGTCGTGATTTGATTCGACGGACTTCACTTTAAGAAAAAAAAATAAAAAAAATACATAAGTCGACACGATGGTCTTTTGGATGTTGCCAAAGTGAAGGAAATAAAAGAATACGAGATTTTGATAAAAGAGTAAATATCGGTGTTGAAGGGAGAGGGGGGGGGGGGGGAGGAGTGAAGGCGAAACTCTGACTGGGGAAATGTTTGATAATTTAATTCGTGTGATGTTTTTAGAGATATTAAGAAAGCAAACTGGATAGAAAAAATATAAAGAAATGAAAAGTAAAGAAGTAAGAAAAATCTCTTAGGTTTTATGAACTGAGTAGCAAATTGAATTATTTTGTCCCTAATGCTGTTTGTTTGAGCATAATAGTATTTTAAGTCGTAAAATAAGAATGTTTTTATTTTGGATGTCAGAATTAAAAAATAAAAAAAAAATAATAATAAAAAATAATGCATTTGAAAATATTTCTTCATGTTTATTTTCATTTCTTCATTTCTTCAATGCGTTTATGGTTTAGTATTCTTAAAAACGGATATGAATTATTTGTAAATAAACATATAAGAAAATGTCACCTGGAGTTTTTCGAAACGTAGCATTTTGAAGGCATTACACAATTCGAAATGATAATTTAAGACACTTATTGTAGCATTACATTACGAATTACAAAATTTGACTCAAGTCTACGTTTTTGTTTTTTTGTTTCAGATATTACCGAATTAATTAACTTTAAAATGATACCATTTTCTTTCCGAGACTCAATTTACTTTTTAAATAACAGTGGGTTTTGTGAACCTGTTTTGTATCACGTTCATTAGTGTAGCAAACTTTAAAAGCGTTTTCCGAAGAATGACATTTTGGTGTTATATGACTTTACGCCAACGGTCATAACTTCATAATAAATTGTCCGATTTACAAAATTCTAATTTTGTTCTGTAGACACAAGTTGTAAATGTGTTTCCTATGGAGAATCTAACATATATTGTTATAAACAAATTTTTTATTAATATTTTAATTTCAATTTTTGTTAAAAACTATGTATTCTTTTAAACTTTTTATTTAAAAATTTATAATTAAATAAATATTGCATCAAAATTCTCCATAGGAACATGCGTCAATATAATATTTTTTATTTGCAATAAAATTCGTACCTCTAAGTCAACTACAAGTTTATTTATGTAGCTGATTAAAAAAATTGACGGAAAAAAAGTTTATATAAATTCATCATTTTTGATTCTGATATACTGCCAAAAAGTTTGAAATTATTACCTAAAAATAAAAGAAATTCATCTCAATTGTATATGTATACCTTAAACTAATAGAAGCTTAGTCGACTCTTATAGGACCTTGTGTAACTTATAGACCCTTCCGTAGCCAGCTCGTTAAGGGGACATAGGACACTTTTGCCAAAATTCTTTAGTTTTGCCAAGAATTAAATAAAATTTGGCATAAACATAGAAGATGTGACTTTAAACAAAACAACACAATTTGAGCAGATAATATAAAATAGATAGTAAATTATTGAGAAAAATGCATTAAAATAACACGAAATTTAAATTTTTTTCAAAATGCTCCTCGCGACACAATATTTTGACGAACATGAAAGAAAAATTTGAAGTTGTTTATCAATATATTATAAACATTTTCAAACATGCTTTTATCTTTAGGTGCAATAGTTGAACAGAAATAAAATTTCAAACTTGGCGCCAGTGATTTCTCATTAAAAAATGCACATACTTCAAATTCCCAACATGAAAAAAAAATATAAAAAAATATGTGACATAAAAAAGCATGTGTAAATTTCTTTATAGAACATTAAAAATTATTAATACAAAAAAATTAGGTGGATTTATCAAAAAATGAATCGCAAGGAGCTTTTCGAACATAAGTAAAATGGGAAAAAGCGAAGCTGAGAAAAACGCATTTTTAGCCTTTGTCAACAAGTGTGCGATGCGTTAAAATAGTTAGTTAAAATAAAGATTTTACCACTTAAAATCATCGGATTTCAAAAATTCAAACGCGAAATTAAAGCTAGTGGCATAAGCAATTTTTATAAAATGAAAACAAAAAAAGTCATTTTTGGTGATTTCAGTGTCCCATGTCCCCTTAAGGGGTTGATACACATTAAATTGGTCGTGACCATAATGTCCTGTCGTTGGTATTGTGGGGTTGGAAAGAAAGTTATGCGCGTTAAGGCTTCGACCTTGTAATCTTATCGTACCTCAAAGTCACGAGATGTATTTGACTATGATAAGTACTTCATGCTGGAAGAAATAGACAGCCGGAACTGTGTAAAGTAAACTTCGAGGACATTTTATGTTGGGATTTCTAATATCTTTTTAAATTATTTGAAATTTGAAACAGCGTTTCGTGTAGTCAGAGAAGTAATGTATGCCTAGAGTAAATGGACTAGGCTAGGTATTTTGAGATAGCTTACAGTGCCCCTAGCGGCAGTTTATGAATTGGGATACGTGTTCCCCGTTATGTATGAAAACACCGGAGAACGCGTTTCTCAATTTCAGGATGGCTTCTTTTTGAAGTCATGAATAATCCGTATTTTCAACCCCGAATATCTCTTTCAAATTTTACAGATAATTTTATGCAACTTTTTCCTGTGCTTTGTCATATTATTGTAAACATTTTTCTAACTGGATATTTTGCCTATCTCCTTTATAGACTGAGAGGCGACTGCAATTTTTGGACTCCATCAAACATCATTCTTATTTTTTTTATAGAAATTGGAGAAAAGTGAGTAGATTACGAATCCATTGGTCTGCCGTGGCAAAAATGGCCGAAACTGGTCAAAAATCGACTTTTAATAAGTTGAACTAAATCCAATTGCCAAATGAGTCATAACTTGCCAAATAATGAGCATTTTTTTTTATTTGGTAACACTCACTCTTTAGTGATCAATTAAGAAGGTTGCAGACGATTCAGATATCTGGGAGACGTTCTACTTGCATCCATTAAAAGGGAGCCAAGTTGGCAATAAACATTACGTCATGGATGACGTAACTGATGTCGCCAATCTGGCTTACTTTTAAAAGATACAAATTTTCCGAACCAGAGATCAAAAATCGTTTGCGCTTTTTCTCATTGAAAATCAAACTGCAGGGTTGCCATACGAAAAAGTTTGTTCTCTTTTTGGCAAGTTATGACATATTTGGCAATCAGATTTAGTTCAACTCATTCCAAATCGATTTTTGATCAGTTTCGGCC